>CAUYLG010011063.1:0-85238 GCA_963573385.1 Cacajao melanocephalus | reverse complement strand
AGCTAATTTTTTTGTTGATATGAAGTCTCGCTCTGTCACCAGACTGGAGTGCAGTGGTGTGATCTCGGCTCACTGCAACCTCCACCTCCTGAGTTCAAGCGATTCTCCTGCCTCAGCCTCCTGAGCAGCTGGGACTACAGGCGCATACCACCACGCCCAGCTAATTTTTGTATTTTTAATAGAGACAGGGTTTCACCATGTTGGCCAGGATGGTCTCCATCTCTTGACCTCGTGATCCGCCCACCTCAGCCTCCCAAAGTGCTGGGATTACAGGCATGAGCCACTGAGACTGGCTTTTTTTTTTTTTTTTTTTTTTTGTATTTTTAGTAGAGACGGGGTTTCCCTATGTTGGCCAGGCTGGTCTTGAACTCCTGACCTCATGATCCTCCCACCTTGGCCTCCCAAAATGCTGGGATTACAGACGCGAGCCACCTGCCCTGCTTCTAAGTAGTCCATCTCCCACTTCCCCGTGCCAATAAGCTCTAATCCAGGCACACCTGAAGCCTTCCCTGTCACTGTAAATTCTCTCATTCCTCTGCCTGCTTTGACTTTCTGCCAAAGTGAGGGAGGCTGACTCCCTTACCATAGCAAGCTCTGAGTAAATAGCCCCTGTACTCATTTATTTCCACACCACTGAATGAATAATGAAAGATGTTATAAAGCCAAATTATGAAAAGGGCATCAGTTATTAAACATTTGCCTTGCAGACACCTCGTGAGGTGCGGCCATCCCCATTTCAGAGCTAAGAAAATTAAGAAGGAACCATGAGATTAAATGACTTGCCCAGAGCTATGATGAGAACATAAGCCCCGCCAGGGTTGGAGGTCTGTTGTTTATTCACTTAGCTTGGGCTGCACTTTGGAATCATTACCATTTTAAAGCATTTTACTCTGGGTTGGGTGAATATTAAGAAGTAGATCACATTTCAGCCTGGCAGGCGCGAAAGTATTGTTTTTAGTTTGTTTTTCTAAACTTTAGTAGACGACATATGGGCTCCATTAACTTTACTATGTAGCACAATTTGGAAGATAGTTTCTTTTCCAGCAAATTTTTCACCGTAATTTAACATTTTAAAATTCAGCACACACTGTCCTCCCTAGATACTTGTTTTTCTCAGAGTTGGGCCTTTTTCTTCTCCACTGCAGCTTGGAAAGTCGTAAATCCAGCCGGGGGGGGGGGGGGGATGTTATTGTGCCTGGAGACAGTTTTGGAAGTTATGTTTGAGTAGAAGGAGGGGAGGGCGGGTGTAACAGCGCTGGACAAAGTCCCTCTAATGCACAGCTTTCCTTTTTTTTTGTTTTTAAAGATAAGAACTTTTTTAGCTTTCTCCCCAAAAGCTTGCTGATGATGTTGACTGATGAGGATGTGAAAAAAGCTGAGATTTGCAGAATGTAACTGGAGCATAAGATCGCCTGTCTGGAAGGCAGGGGCTGCTGGGAAAGGATCTCTCTGGAGCTCCTTGCTGGCTGCAAAAATGCAGCTGTCCCGATTCCTCTCCACTCTGGGGCATTCCAAAAGGAGGCTGTGTGGCAGTAGCTTTTGGCCTGTGTGCCACTATACCTGGTCAGCCTGGCATGAAACACCTTAGTGGTTTGTTAGGGAACACTGACTGAGGCTAAATAAATTTAGCACACTGTGTACTCTCATTAAATATTAAACAATGAGGCCAAGCACAGTGGCTCATGCCTATAAGCCCAACACTTTGGGAGGCTGAGGTGGGAGGATCGCTTTAGGCCAGGAGTTTGAGACCAGCCTGGGCAACATAGTGAAACCCTGTCTCTACAAAAAATTAAAAAATTAACTAGGCATGGTGGCACACACCTGTAGTCCCAGCTACTTGGGAGGCTGAGCCAGGAGGATCACTTGAGCCCAGGAGGTCAAGGCAGCAGTGAGCTCTGATCATAACACTGCACTCCAACCTGGGCAACAGAGAAATACCCTGTCTCTAAGAAAGGGAAAAAAAGAACCAGGAAACAGATCCAAGATGGCCAAATAGGAACAGTTCTGGAGTACAGTTCCCAGCGAGAATGCAGAGGCTGCCTCAGGTGATCCCCAGGCAAGCAGGGTCTGGAGTGGACCTCCAGCAGTCCTACAGCAGAGGGGCCTGACTGTTAGAAGGAAAACTAAAATACAGAAAGAAATAACTTCATCATCAACAAAAAGGACGTCCACTCAGAGACCCCATCCGAAAGTCACCAACTACAAAGACCACAGGTAGATAAATCCACAAAGATGGGAAGAAACCAGTGCAAAAAGGATGAAAACACCCAAAACCAGAGCACCTCTCCTTTTCCAAGGGATCACAACTCCTCACCAGCAAGGGAACAAGGCTGGATGGAGAATGAGTCTGATGAATTGACAGAAACAAGCTTCAGAAAGTGGGTAATAACAAACTTCTCTGAGCTAAAAGAACATGTCCTAGGCTGGGCATGGTGGCTCAAGCCTGTAATCCCAGCACTTTGGGAGCCCAAGGCAGGCAGATCACAAGGTCAAGAGATTGAGACCATCCTGGCCAACATGGTGAAACCCTGTCTCTACTGAAAATACAAAAATTAGCTGGGCATGGTGGCGTGCGCCTGTAGTCCCAGCTACTCTGGAGGCTGATGCAGGAGAATTGCTTGAACCCAGGAGGCAGAGGTTTCAGTGAGCCAAGATTGTGCCACTGTACTCCAGCCTGGCGCCTGGCGACAGAGTGAGACTCTGTCTCAAAAAATAAATAAATAAATAAAAATAAAAATACATAAATTCTTAAAAAAAAAATGTTCTAACCCAATGCAAAGAAACTAAGAACCTTGAAAACAGGTTTGACGAAATGCTAACGAGAATAAACAGCTTAGAGAAGAATATAAATGAACTGATGGAGCTGAAAAACACGAGAACTTCACGAAGCATACACAAGTTTCAATAGCTGAATCGACCAAGCAGAAGAAAGGATATCAGAGATTGATGATCAACTCAATGAAATAAAATGAGAAGGCAAGATTAGAGAAAAAAAGAGTAAAAAGAAATGAACAAAGCCTCCAAGAAATATGGGATTATGTGAAAAGACCTAATCTATGTTTGATAGGTGTACCTGAATGTGATGGAGAGAATGAATCCAAGCTAGAAAACACTCTTCAGGATATTATCCAGGAGAACTTCCCTAACCTAGCAAGGTAGGCCAATATTGAAGTCCAGGAAATACAGAGAACACCACAAAGATATTCCTCAAGAAGAGCAACCCCGAGGCATATAATCATCAGATTCACCAGGGTTGAAATGAAGGAAAAAATGCTAAGGGCAGCCAGAGAGAAAGGTCGGGTTACCCACAAAGGGAAGCCCATCAGACTCACAGTGGATCTCTCGGCAGAAACCCTGCAAGCCAGAAGAGAGTGGGGGCCAACATTCAACATCCTTAAAGAAAAGAACTTTCAACCTAGAATTTCATATCCAGCCAAACTAAGCTTCATAAGCGAAGGAGAAATAAAATCCTTTACGAACAAGCAATTGCTGAGAGATTTCATCACCACCAGGCCTGCCTTACAAGAGCTCGTGAAAGAAACACTAAACAACGAAAGGAACAACCAGTACCAGCCACTCCAAAAACGTACGAAATGATACAGAGCATTGAAATAATGAAAAAACAGTGTCAACTAATGGGCAAAACAACCAGCTGGCATCAAAATGGCAGGATCAATTTCACACATTACAATATTAACCTTAAATGTAAATTGGCTAAATGCCCCCATGAAAAGACACAGACTGACAAATTGGAATAAAAAGTGAAAACTCATCAGTGTGCTGTATCCAAGAAACCCATCTCAAGTGCAAGGATACACATAGGCTCAAAATAAAGGGATAGAGGAAGATTTACCAAGCAATGGAGAGCAAAAAAAAGCAGGAGTTGCAATCCTAGTCTCTGATAAAATAGAATTTAAACCAACAAAGATCAAGAGACAAAGAAGGGCATTACATAATGGTAAAAGGATCAATGCAACAAGAAGAGCTAACAATCCTAAATATATACACACCCAATACAGGAGCACCCAGATACATAAAGCAAGTTCTCAATGACCTACAAAGAGACTTAGACTCCCACACAATAATACTGGGAGACTTTAACACTCCACTGTCAACATTAGACAGATCAATGAGAGAAAATTAACAAGGATATCCAGGACTTGAACTCAGATCTGGACCAAGCAAACTTAATGGATATTTACAGAACTCTCCACCTCAGATCCACAGAATATACATTCTTCTCAGCACCACATCACACCTACTCTAAAATTGACCACATAATTGGAAGTAAATCACTCCTCAGCAAATGCAAAAGAACAGAAATCATAACAAACAGTCTCTCAGACCACAGTGCAATCAACGTAGAATTCAGAATTCAGAAACTAACTCAGAACCACACAGCTTCATGGAAACTGAACAACTTGGTCTTGAATGTTGACTGGATAAACAATGAAATGAAGGCAGAAATAAAGATGTTCTTCAAAACCAATGAGAATGAAAACACAACATACCAGAATCTCTGGGACACATTTAAAGCAGTCTCTAGAGGAAAATATAGAGCAATAAGTGCCCACATAAGAAGCAAGGACAGATCTAAAATTGACACCCTATTGTCAAAATTGAAAGAGCTAGAGGAGCAAGATCAGAAAAACTCAAAACCTAGCAGAAGACAAGAAATAACTAAGATCAGATCAGAACTGAAGGAGATAGAGACACAAAAAACCCTTCAAAAAATCAATAAATCCAGGAGCTGGTTCTTCAAAAAGATCAACAAAATAGACAGACCACTAGCCAGATTAATGAAAAAGAAAACAGAGAATAACCAAATAGATGCAATAAAAAATGATAAAGGGGATATCACCACAGATTCCACAGAAATTCAAACTATCATCAGAGATTATTACAAACAACTCTATGCACATAAACCAGTAAACCTGGAAGAAATGGATAAATCCTGGACACTTGCCTCCTCCCAAGCCTAAACCAGGAAGAAGTTGAAATCCTGGCTAGACCAATAACAAAGTCTGAAGTTGAGGCAGAAATTAAGAGACTACCACCCAAAAACAGCCCAGGTCCAGATGGGTTCACAGCCGAATTCTACCAGACATACAAAGAGGAGCTGGTTCCATTCCTTCTGAAACTATTCCAAATAATCCAAAAAGAGGGAATCCTTCCCAAATCATTTTGAGGTCAATATCAATCTGATACCAAAACCCAGCAGAGACTCAATAAGAAAAGAAAACTTCACGCCAATATCCATGATGAACATAGATGCAAAAATCTTCAATAAAATACTGGCAAGCCAATTGCAACAGCACATCAAAAAGCTTATCCACCATGATCAAGCAGGATTCATCCCAGGGATGCAAGGCTGATTCAACATATGCAAGTCTATAAACGTAATTCACCACATAAGCAGAAACAAAGACAAAAACCACATGATTATCTCAATTGATGCAGAGAAGGCCTTTGACAAAATTCAACAGCCCTTTATGCTAAAAACCCTCAATAAACTAGGTATGGACGGAATGTATCTCAAAATAATAAAAGCTATTTATGACAAACCAACAGCCGTTATCATACTGAATGGGCAAAAACTAGAAGCATTCCCTTTGAAATCTGGCACTAGACAAGGATGTCCCCTCTCACCACTCTTTTTCAATATAGTACTAGAAGTTCTAGCCAGAGCAATCAGGCAAGAAAAAGAAATAAAGGGTATTCAAATAGGAAAGGAGGAAGTCAAATTGTCTCTATTTGCAGATGACAAGATTGTATATCTAGAAGACCCTATCGTCTCAGCCCAAAATTGCCTGAAACTGATAAGCAACTTCAGCAAGATCTCAGGATACAAAATCAATGTGCAGAAATCACAGGCATTCCTATGCACCAATAACAGACTTAAAGAGAGCCAAATCAAGAACGAACTGCCATTCACAATTGCTACAAAGAGAATAAAATACCTAGGAATACAGCTAACATGGAATGTAAAGGACCTCTTCAAGGAGAACTACAAACCACTGCTCAACAAAATAAGACAGGACACAAACAGATGGAGAAACATTCCATGTTCATGGTTAGGAAGAATCAATATCGTGAAAATGGCCATACTGCCCATAGTAATTTACAGATTCAATGCTGTCCCCATCAAGCTACCAATGACCTTCTTCACAGAACTGGAAAAAACCACCTTAAACTTCATATAGAACTAAAACAGAGCCCACATAGCCAAGTCAATTCCAAGCAAAAAGAATAAAGCTGGAGGCATCACACTACCAGACTTCAAACTATACTACAAGGCTACAGTAATCAAAACAGCATGGCACTGGTACCAAAATAGAGATATGGACCAATGGAACAGAACAGAGGCCTCAGAGGCAACATAACATATCTACAACCATCTGATCTTTGACAAACCTGACAAAAACAAGAAATGGGGAAAGGATTCCCTGTTTAAAAAATGGTGTTGGGAAAACTGGCTAGCCACGTGCAGAAAGCAGAAACTGGAACCCTTTCTGACACCTTACACTAAAATTAACTCCAGATGGATTAAAGACTTAAACATAAGACCTAACACCATAAAAACCCTAGAAGAAAATCTAGGCTAAACCATTCAGGACATAGGCGTAGGCAAGGACTTCATGACCATGGATGAACCTGGAAACCATCATTCTCAGCAAACTGACACAGGAACACAAAATCAAACACCACATGTTCTCACTCATAGGTGAGTGTTCAACAATGAGAACACATGGACACAGGGAAGGGAGCACTACACACTGAGGTCTGTTGGGGGAAATAGGGGAGGGTCAGTGGGGTTTAGGAGTTGGGGAGAGAGAGCATGGGGAGAAATGCCAGATATAGGTGAAGGAGAGGAAGGCAGCAAATCACACTACCACGTGTGTACCTATGCAACAATCTTGCATGTTCATCACATGTACCCCAAAACCTAAAATGCAATAAAAAATAAAAATTAAAAAATTAAAAAAAAGATTAAATAGCAACAAGGTAAAATGACTGAATATTTGTAACTCTATTGTCTGGGAAAATTAACTTGAGACCTAGGTAATGAAAAACTAGTAAACCTTTGTTGAGAACATACTATGTGTCAGCCATGGTACTGCTTTATATATTTGTATTACACTTCCTCTTAAAATTATGTATGGGTCCTATATAGCACTTATAAAATTATAATAAAGTAATTAACAGTAAAATCTATTCATATTTGTCTTCATTTTTATACCTTAATCCATTAAGGGCTAAGATATCTTCAGTTCCTTTTCCAGTACATTTTCAAGAATAATGAGTAAAATCAAAATTTGGTTGCTAAGATATAACTGCCAAGTTAAGTCTTACGTGCTCAGGGTAACCAATTTAAATACAGTTTTCTAAATCTTACATGTCATTATCTAAACGAGGTTGAAAGATTTATCTTGCACCTTTGTAATTCAAAGTTAATAAGTAGAATATCTAATGCATAACGTACAGAATGCAAGACCTGAAACCTTAAAACTCTTAGAAGAAAACATAGGAAAAAGCTCTGTGACATTGACCTTGGCAATGATTTTTTGGATATGAAGCAAAAGCGTAAGTAATAAAGGCAAAAATAGACAAGTAGGATTAAATCAAGCTAAAAAACTTCTGCACACCAAAGGAAACAATCAACAAAATCCCATCTATGGTATGGAAGATATTTGCAAACCTTGTATCTGATAACAGGCTAATATCTGAAATATACATATAAAGATTCCTACAACTCAGTGTCAAAAAGAAAAAACAAACCTGAATTACCCAATTTTAAAAAAAGAGCAAAGGATCTGAAGAGACATTTTTCAAGAGACAATCGACTGGACAATAGCTGTATGTTCATTATCACTGGTCATAACAGAAATACAAATTAAAACCACAATGTGATATTAATTCATGCCGGTTAAGATGGCTATTATAAAATAAAAGATAATTTTATAGGTGATGCGATAGAGGAAAGAGAACCTTAGGACACTGATAGTGGGAGAGTAAATTGGTACAAATATTATGGAACACAAGATTTGGATGCCTCAAAAAGTTAAAACTAGAACTACCATAATATCCAGGAATATCACTTCTGGGTATATACCCAAAAGTATTGAAATCAGTATCTCAACGGGAGAGCTGCATTCCCATGTTTATTGTAGCATTATTCACAATGGCCAGGATATGAAAGAAACCAAAGTTTCCATAATAAATGAATGGTGCTATAGTTTATATATGGTTGGTTTGTTTTTTTCCACCAAATCTCATCGTGAAATTTGATCCCCAGAGTCGTTGTGTTGTGGGTGAGGCCTAATAGGAGGTATTTGTATCATGGGGGCAGATTCCTCATGAATATATTAATGCCTTCCTCTAGGGGTGAGGGAGTTCTCGTTCTGTTAGTTACCATGAGAGCTGGTTATTAAAAAGAGCCTGGCATCTCCCTATCTCTCTTTTACTTCCTCTCACGCCAGATGATCACTGCACACACTGGCTCCCCTTCACCTTTCATCATGAGTGAAAGCAGCCCAAGGCCTTCACCACATTGCCTATCTTGAACCTTCCAACAAGAAGAATCATGAACCAAATAAACTGCTTTTCTTTATAAACTATTCAGCTTCATGTACAGCAACACTAAATGGACTAAGACAAACTGTGGGGCCAGATGCGGTGACTCATGCCTGTAATCCCAGCACTTTGGGAGGCCAAGGCAGGGGGATCACCCAAGGTCAGGAGTTCAAGACCAGCCTGATCAACATAGTGAAACTACATCTCTTTTAAATATACAAAAATTAGCTGGGCATGGTGGCGGGCACCTGTAATCTCAGCTACTCCAGAGGCTGAGGCAGGAGAATCACTTGAACCCAGGAGGTGGAGGTTGCAATGAGCCGAGATCGCACAATTGCAGTCTAGCTTGGGCAACAAGAGCAAAACTTCATCTTAAAAAAAAAAAAGAAAGAAAGAAAAGGTGATACCTATATAGCTCTCTATCTATAAAGATAGGATAGATAAGATACCAATTACAATGGAATATTGTTCAGCCATAAAAAGAAGAAAATTCTAGAATTTCAGATGTCATGGATGAATCTGGAGGAAATTATGCAAAGAGAAATAAGCTAGACACAGAAAGACAAATACTATATAATCACACTTATATGTAGAATCTGAAAAAGTTGAACTCGGAAGCAGAGACTGAATGGTAGTTGCCAGGGGCGAGTAGCAGGGAGAGGAGAATTGAAGGAAGGAAAAAGGAGATGTTGGTCAAAGAGACAAGCATTCAGTTATAAGATGAATAAGTTCTGGAGATCTAATATATAGCATGGTAACTATTATTAATAATACCGTCCTGTATACTTGAAATTTGCTGAAAGTAGACCTTAAGTGTTCTCAACACATACATACACAGAAAAATGATCACCTTACATTACTCTGTAAGATGATGGATGTGTTAACTAGCTTGATTTTGGTAATCATTTCACAATGTATATGAAGTCATGTTATACGCCTTAAATATATACCGTTTTGTATGTTCATTACCTCAATAAAGCTGAGGGGTGGAGAAAAACTTGAAAAATGTAATATTATAAGCCCTAAAGTTTTCAGTAAAGCTTATGGTTTCAAGATCTTCAAAGTCTGAAAAATAATGAATTCCTTTCATTGTCATGTAAGCTTTAGAATCAGACTGTCAATTTTCACACACACACACACACACACACACAGGAGTTGTTTTGAAGCTGTAGATCAATAATTTGGGAAGAATTGATGGATTTAAACATTGTGTCTTCCAGGTCATGAACATATTATATAGCTCCATTTATTTGAGTCTTCCTTAGTTTTTTTTTTTTCAGTAATTGTTCATACTTTTCTATATAGAAGTCACGTACAATGTTTGTAGTTTTTTTCCTTAGGTGTTTGGCATTTTTATGGCATTATAATGGTATTATTCAATAATTTATATTTGTTTGTGGCATACACAAACACACACAACAATTTTTGTGTGTTTATAGTACATCTGCTGACCTTTGCTTAATTCATGTATTTATTCTAATAGTTTATATGTAAATGGTTTTGGGTTTTCTATGCGTATAATCATACCATTTACAATAACAATAGTTTTATTTCTCCTTTTATATCATTTTACTTGATGCAAACAGGTTTAAGATTGTGATAACTTCCTTTGGAACTGATCATTTTTACTTTATGAAATGATGCCCTTTATTTCCATTAATGCTTCTTATATTAAACGCTAATGAGTCTGATATTAGCATAGCTAAAGCATCTATCTTTTTAAGTGTTCTTATGGCATATGTTTCCATCTTTTTAATTTCAACTCTAGGTATATAATTGGAATATATGTATATATGTGTAAGCAACATATAGTTGTGTTTTACTTTTTAAATCCAGTGTGACAAAGTTTATCTTGGAGTTTTATTTCATTCATAGGTAATATAAATACTGATATACTTATAGTTGCCTTTAATTTTGAAATGTAGCATATCTCAAATAAAGAATTCTGAACACAGTACAAAATACATTTCTAAGTATTTAGAAAAGATTAAACCCAGAGTAAGAGAGGGAAATCTTCCACAGATACGCAAATATGAAGAGGAGGTTATATATAAAAAGAGCCAACCATAAACACTGCTTTCCAAGTAAGTTCGGGAAGGCAACTTTTGACTGCATATTACAAATTCATAAAGAATATTTGAGCTGGGCTCAAATGGAAAGACAAATTTCAATATTATCCAGATCTCACAAAAGCAGAGCATTCCATGTCTTGTTTCAGGGGTGAGAAGATCCTGATATTAGTTTGCGTTCTCTCCTGCCCCAGTTGGATGAAAGATGTAAATGTCATGAAGAGGTAAATTATAGTTTTTGCATAGTCACCCATATTGACAAATCAAAATGGTACCTTGCTATTTCCCTAGTCTAATGTGTAAAAATATACTAAATCACAGTACTATTTAGTGTTAGTAAGAGAAAGAAATTTGGATCCAAGCCCCAAAGAAGTTTTAGTGAGATCTGTTCCTCACATAATCAGATACCTCAACCCTTACCTGAAAGGCAGTATAGTGTAGAGGTCAGGAGTTTATTACAGATCCAAGATTAGGCTGGGAAACAGACTGTTAGGTATGCTACTTACCAAATCTATGGCTTAAAGAAAAATCCTAAAATTTTTGTTGACTCGGTTTCCTCATCTGTAAAATGAGAGACAATAACAGAAACTATTTTGTAAGGTAATGTGGAGATTAAATTGCATCTAGAGCAATTGGAAAAGTGCCAATTTTATATAGGAAGTGTTCAAAACGGTTATTATTATTGCTGTCATTATCATCACCATCATCACCTAAATATCCAGCTGTCTTTCCTAAGTTTCAGGTTTATAGCAGGCATTGCTTCTAAATTTCAAATTACACCTCATTGTTGACACTCTCTCAACAACAATACAACAGTTGGTCATCGTACCACAATCAGTGCTTGGAGGGAACCATAGCACAGTATTGTATATTCAATCAGCTTTTACTATCGACAATCAGCTTGAACAATCAGCTTTTCTGTTCCTAAGACAGGACAGCTATAGAGAAGAGACCCCTTCACACCTATTTCAAGGACAAAAAAAGACATTCTTTCAGCTCTTATTCATATTACAGCACTGCATAGCAATTGAACACAAAAAATCAGCAGAGAGTCTTTTAAATTTTTTCTTACATTCTCAGGACGTGGATTTAAGCTGTAATTCAAAAAATTATTTCTCATACTGCACATATGTTTATATTTGTTATAAAATTGATAATGACAGAAGATTGTAGGTTGTATTTCAAAGATAAATTTTTTAAAATATACAATATGTTATAATTTTTATAGTCAGCATTCTGTGCAATAGATCACTAAACCTTTTTCCTCCTCTCTAGTGGAAACTGTACCATTTCGATCAACATCTCTCCTTTTTCCATCAACTCTCCATCCCCCAGTCTCTTGTAAGACCTCTACTCTCTACTTCTAGGAGTTCAACTTTTTTTCAATTCTACATATAAATGAGGTCATACTGTATTTGTCATTGTGTAGCTGCCTGTTTTCACTTAGCATAATGTCCTTCAGGTTCATCCATGCTGTTATGAATGACAGGACTTCCCCCTTTTACAAGGCTGAGTACTATTCCATTACATATGTATACCAAACTTTACTCATTCATCTGATGATGGACACATAGGTTTCTTCCATGTCTTGGCTATTGTGAATAATGCTGCAATATACATGGGAGTGCAAATTTCTCCTCAGCATACTGATTTCAATTCCCTTGGTAATATATCCAGAAATGGGATTACTGGAACATATGACAGTTCTATTTTTAGTTTTCTAAGGAACCTCCATAATATTTTCTTCATAGCTGTATTAGTTTACATTCCTACCAACAATGTGCAAAGTTTTCCTTTTTCTCCACATCCTCACCAGCACTTAACATTTCTTGTTTTCTAGTAATACCCATCCTAACAGGTGTGCGATAATAGCTCATTATGGTTTTCATTTGCATTTTCCTGATGATCAGTGATGATGAGCATATTGTCTTATAGCTGAGGACCATTTGTATGTCTTCTTTTGATAGGTGTGTATTTAGTTTCTCTGCACATTTTTTTATTGGGTTTTGTTTCCTTGCTATTCAGTTATTTGAATTCCTTATATATTTTGTATATTAGCCCTCATCAGATGTATGTTTTGCAAATATTTTCTCCCAATCCATGGGTTATCTATTCAAAGGTCAATATTTTTATATGGAGTTGACAAATTATCAAATGAAAAATTACATCTTTGTTTCACTTGTTTGACATTTACTATCTTATTTTTATTTTTCTCTCATTTTTGTAATGCATATTTACTTACAGTCTTTATACCTTGTTTTGGGGCTAGAAGGGAAACTTTATTAAATCACCCAACACAGAATTAGAGTGACCATCACTATGAAGTCTCCTTACCACATGATAGACAAAAACTGACTTACAAAAATAAAGAAAACATTATTCAATCCTTTACAAGAATTCAAATTATTTTAAACTTATTTTTAACTTAACTTTCCACAAACAATATATTTTCCATAGTCTATTGGGGGAGCCAGAGTCTGTGTAATACGCTTAGTCCATCATCTTGAAATAATTCCAAAAAAACATGTTTTCATCTTCTAAACTCCTATAGCACTTTATCTATTTTTCATATAGCATTTGCCACTCTCTACCTTGTGCTTCAATATCTAACCCATTGTCCTCTCTCCCCTACTCACTCCTGTAGTGACAAGTAGACACAGGCATGAAGAGGCAAGGTGAGGAGTTGTATTTATCAAACCTTCCCTATGTTCAAGGAACATCATATATATTATGTAGTTTAAGTCTTTTATAAACCATTACATCAGTATCAATGTTATTTCATTATACAGACGAGAAAACTGAAGCCCAGAGAAATTACGGTACATTACATTGAGTTTCTCTGATTTCAATATTCTAAGTCTTTTCTAAGATTGGATTTATTTTTGAATCCTCCACAGAGCTGAACATAAATCTTAATCCATAGAAATTCTCAATAAATGAAAGAAGGTAAACGTCTTGATGATACTCTTACCTTATACATCAAATAACATTTGTCACCTGTGTTCTCTTGAAAGTTATTTTTATAAATGACTATGCTGTTATTACACACACAACAAACAATTTTTTAGAAAAAAGGGTATCTAGAATACAGGTTTCATAAGGTTAAAGCACATTCGCAATGCTTGAATACTTAAAGTGTCAGAACTTTAAATATTTCTTTTTCATTATGTATTTAACCTATATGCAAATGCAAACACATCAAACAATAATCTTTATTTTTACAGATTATAATTCACTTATAATCTAAAATACACTGGCATTGGCTTGTTTGGATTGAGAAATTAAGTCAGTTAACAAAGGTTGATTTCATACCTGTTGTGTGGTCTATAGTGTAGACTATACGCCACTCGAAGACTAAGGAAAGACTTTCTAAACATGCATGCTGCCACTAAACACCACCTTTTAGCACCTTTACCAAATAGATGACTGCATGGGCCTTTAAAATATACAAACTATGTTCAAAGGTATGAACACCACAGAATTAAGAACCTATTTTAGTAAAACAGTTTTATTCTACACAAACATTTTATATCTGCTGTAATAAATCATACCTGATGCCAACTGACATGTTGTGAGCTGCCCAGCGGGAGACCACATGGCAAGTACCAGAAGGAGGACCCTGGCCTGCAGCCAGCAAGGGACTGAGGCCCTCAGCACAACAGCCTGTGAGGAACTGAAGCCTGCCAACAACCATGAGTATGTTTGGAAGGATCCTTTCCCAGTTATGTCTTCAGATAAGACTGAAGGTCCCGCCAACACTTAAATTGCAGCACTGTAAGAAACTTTGAGGCAGAAAACCCAGTTAGGTAGGTGTGCTCTGATTGTTAACTCACAAAATGATCAGATGAGAAATACTCATTTTTTCCAAACCAGTAAGATTTGGTGTAATTTTTTGCATACCAAAGTAGTCTATATTGACTGTAACACAGTTGGCAACCGAAAATTACTGAAGAGGGGCAAAAATAAATATCCTCTTTCAAACAATGAGTCATAAAACTGCAAAATACAGACACAGACACAGAGAGAGAGAGAGAGAGAGAGACACACACACACACACACACACACACACATACACACACACACTCCACAGTAGAGTGATTCAGAGCATAAATTCTGGAGCCAAAATTCTGGGTATAAATCCCATTCCCGCCACTTACAGCTGTGTGGCCTGGTAAAAATGCTTTAACCCTTCTCTGTTTCTCATCTACAAAATGGAAAAGGTGACAGCAACATTTTATCTGATTTGTAGTAAGTATCAATGTGCTTAGAACATGACCTGTATATTGTAATCACAATATAAATGTGAGCCATTCCCGTTATTTTGGCAGCTGGTATTGTGCCTGGCACATAACTCTTGGTCAATAAACATATATCTTCCCCTACAGTCACATTTGATCAACCTAACATGATTGATAACCTGAGAAGCAATTAGTTCTGAAGCTAAACCATATCCCATGGCCTAAACTCAATATACCTTTGAGTAAAATTCTGAATTGAATTTTTTTTTTCTAACTGAAACTTCTGCTCACACCAGTTGAGAGCTTAATTGTATCATCTAGACAATCTGAGCATGGGGCTGATTTTTGAAGCAGCATTTTTACAAAATCAATGAAGGAAAAGAAAGGAGTGAGAAGACTCATGAGGAAACACTCACAAGAAAATAAGATTTAGAGTCTACGTAAAGCAACCTTCTTCCAAAACAAGATTGCTGGTAGAGTGGGAACAAAAGTAGGAAAGAGTAGAATCAGGTCAATAAAAATTTTATGTGTTGTATACTGACATTTTTACCTGATTTTTTTTTAATACAAAGCAGGGTGTAGTTTTCGTTGACTTTTTCTTGATCACTCTCATGTTTCCTTTCTTAACGAGAAAACAAGTATTGCATTGCACAGACATCAGCCCAGATGAAGTTTGGAGACCCATCAAAAGGTGGAAATGGTTCTTAGGCCTTAGAGAAGCATCTACAAGGACCAAGCTCTGGGTAGATTCTTATCTAAATCTTGTGAGTGTGTGAATTTCAGGCCACAAGCCTTGTGAGAACAGATTGAGGCACCACATTCCTGGTGTTCCTCTCCAGTGAGACCAGAAATACCCAGGGAGAAAGTTTCTCATGTGTTTCTTGCCAAAATACTGCACTCCAAACTCCCACAGTACTCCCTTCTGCAATGAATTCTAATTTGTTTCAAAAATAAATCTAGTACTTACATGGAAAAAAAAAACTCCTCTCTGCTCAATGATAATGAGGGGCAGAATCAAACTGCTGTTCAAAAATCAATCGTCCAGAAGATAAAATTTTGGGCCATTTGAATCTTATTGTAGTAAATATTTTCAGGGTAAAGGTTTTTCTTTTTTTAAACTTTTTTATTGGATGACTTTTACACGAGTCTGTCACAGAGTATATAGGCAACAACTACCTAATTTCTAGGGCAGCAGAGAATCTCTGTATATACAATGAAAGTCGGCATCCAAGTCCCAGCATCTGTCTGTCATTAGGCAGACTGCTTAAAGCCACAAAGAGAGTAAATGACTCTCATCGTCACAACCTATAAGAAATTAGAGGCAGCCTAATGAAAATCAGTCAGCTGTACTGATTATTTTAATGCCCTTTGGTGGAATTTTTATGGGAAATAGATATATTAGAAGTAATCCTGAAAGTATTTTCATAGGAAGTTGTTTATATTGTCTATTAATATGAGGAGAAAAGTGGAAAAAGGGGAACATTAGCAATTGATGATGAGCATAATGCAAACTTTAAAGCAATAAATTATAACCATTTGTACATTGTTTATGATTAGGAAGGCAAATAACCAGAAACCATGGACTCTTCTCTTAGAGAACAGGATAGACTTTGTTGAGTGAGTTGAAGCGCATTGCAGAGTTCTACTATCCAATAAAATATACTCCACCAACTGGCAGGTCACAGGAAATGCTCCTGATCCAAGCTTGCCTTCAGTTAAAGCATTCTAAGATTCCCATTTTAAAGAAGAATTCGACTTTAAGCAGCAAGACATATTTTATTACATTATTTTTATAAAGGGTCTTGGAGAAATGAGATTAGTGATAGGACAGTCTGGTTTGCGGTTGCATAGGACCTTCTTGTCCAGGTAAAGTGGGCCATATGGAGGAATGCTCTGGAACTCCTAAAATATTGAATTTCTCAGTTAAATACAGGAATTTATTTTCATTAATTAATTTAATCTCTTATTTTGTGATTTTTTTCATAAAGCAAATTAAAAAAAACTACAAACTAACTTGATGTTAATGTCACTTACTATTTTGCCCACTATTTATAATGCATAATGGACTGCCCAATATACTTTTAGCAGAAATAAAATAAGCTGAAAAAAAAACCTATAAAATATATGAAGTGGAACATTGTTCCCTACAAGGACAACTGGTGGCTATTACATTTTCCAAAAGCTACTACTACTGAATAACTCTTTCCAAAGTTGATTTTGGACCATCTCAGAACTGATGCCTTTCTTTGCACTTCAACAGTAGGTAAGTATGATGCCTTAGGTTTCCCAGAAGGACTAGCTGGAGTAGAATGCATCCGAACAGCAAAGTTACTTGCCAAAATGTTGAAAGCAGAATTGAAAGACTTCTGCTTGCAAAACGGGACTTTGCATGCACTGTTCACTCTCTTTCCGTGTGAATGGAGTTTCCAATCCCAGATGTCCATTTGGATGGAACAAGTCACTAAAGAATAAAATCAGTGAGGTTTCTCTAAACATGTTAGTCTATTGCATCTGATCGTAAATGATGTTTGCCTTATTTCATTGTATTCACTATTCATATTGTGATTGCTTAAAGTCCAAATCTACAATAAATTTGGAAGATTCCTAGACTTCTTTCACATTTCCCATGTTAGCAAATGTTCCCTTTTGCACATTCTTTCACACACATACCTTTAAGTGTAACTGCTTTTAAAATTGGAAAAGCCGAAAGAAAACAACTCTTTTTAGAAATGACCCAGGTCAGGAGGCTTCCTGGTTTTTATTGCCACTTCAAAGCCAAACCAGATAAACTGGCTTAAGGTACCACTTTGGCATTGAACAGAATTCAATACAGCTGTCTGAGCAGCACAAGTTTTGAGGTCATAGTAATTCTGCTTGAAAGTCTCACCCTGCTCCATATATGGCAGAGTTGCTGTTCTTCCTGTTCCTTTGTGCCAAGAATTCCTCTCCCGTCCCCTGACCCAGCAGACTCAAGACTTCTAATTGTGCTGATAATTTCATCCCTCATCTTTTCAGAACGTCACGTGAGAGATTTAGCTCTGGTACTTAATTTAAACTGTTTATGTTTCCTTTATAGTATGCTCCAACCGACAGCATGCACCGCAAGTGGAGCCCGGCAATTGGAAAGCTGCAATGCCTGGATGCCACGTTTTCCATCTTCTTTAGATATCCTTGACTCATACATCCTGTCTGGGCTAATGTTGGTTTTCTGATTGCAGTGTGTCTGGAGTCTCAACAAGTGCCCAAGCCACCCTCAAAGGGTCACTCCTCGTTTCAAGTAGCACTTGTGCTTGCCTCGACCTCCTTGTCCCTCTCTGATTCCACTTAGGAAGCTGCTTAGTGCCACTTTTCAGCTGAAAAATTATCCTTTGCTTCAAGCCAGTCTGTCATATTGGTTTGTCTAGTGTTTTAAAGCTAATTTGGACTAGGCAATGTCTTAGCCTTAGATATAAACAGATAATTTTCCAGATCAGACAAGCTATAGTAAAGCTTCGAAGGGAAAACTTTTATTCCTAAATAGGAAACTATTGTTATTCATATTGTATTTAAGAAATGACCCAAGTTGAAAATAAATGTGATATGTGAAACTGAATATCCACTAATGTCTCTGGTAGCTTGTGCAACTATGTCTAAGGTTTTCCATTTCACTGTTAGCTTTTATAATAAATAGAGTGTCCAAGAATCATCTTTTGACAATAAAAGCAAGAGATCAATTCAATCAAAAATATTAGGCAGAAGTGGGAAACTGGAAGAAATATATTAATCTTTTTCTTCTGAGTGTCTACAATGTAATGACAGATTAAAACAAAAGAAAAGAAAAGAAGTATATGAACTTAACAAGAAAGGTTATAAATACCCAAATGTTTAGGTACCATTATAATTACTTGTTCTTACATTTTAAGCTGGTTATTTCTACAAACTATTTCGTGCACATTAAACTATTATCTTGAAATTTCAAACAAAATTCCTCATATGAACATTAGGCACCAATAATTGATATTTTAATTGATCTAAGATTAATTATAAGTTAAAGAGATTTATGGCTTCCAGTTTTTGTCTTATTTTCAAGAAAGTTGGGTCCATAGAAATAGTCTTCCCAATAACCAAAACTTGACATACTCTAAATATTTGCAAATGTTTCTAAAATTCAAAGGCATCATTGTTTGTTTTGTCTGGATTTTTTCTCAATTTTCCATGGGCTCTAGCACTTCCTGTCTCAACTTGTGACCAGAAAAGAAATTACCAAAATGCAGAAGGAAAGGTTGTTTCTGTTCTGCAGTTGAATATGCCAGCCAAGAAACAGGGGTGTTAGCAACTTCATAGGTTGTCCCAAGAGGAAAACACAGATGTTGTCAAATGTTACACATGTAATAACTACATCCTTTGAAGTTTGGCCATAAGCAGCATTCAAGAAACAGAGAGAGAGAAAGAGAAGGAAAGAGAGAAGGAAGGGAGGGAGGGAGGTAGGGAGGGAGGGAGTCATTCCAGAAGTAGAGACATTCTAGAAGTAGAGCTGATACACTCCATGGAAGAAGTGTACAGGGAAAATTTATCTGCCAAAACATTTGGTAGGATTCCCTCACCCCATTCCCTTGTGTTGAAGTCGGTTCACATAATACAGGGTTGTTTGAATGCTAGTTGATATTAGATGATAAATCTATTCTTCAGCTACCAAATACAGCCTAATTTAACCATTTAATTATCTGCATTTAACTATGGTAAAGATATTTCACCAACAAGTTATTTTCCTTTAAAATGTCACGTATTTAAGAATTTACTGTTTTACTTCTTTTGTCCCATCATAACTTGAGGATATGCACAACAAGCTCCTTCCAGAAACATGAGTACATTTCCCAGTTGTGCTCACTCCTCTCTTCTGAGTCTGGGTGCCCCAACTGGTCTAAATGAAGAAAACATGCTTTAAAACAGAAACACTGTGGGATGACACTTGAGAGACCAAGTTGTATCGCTATGTTACTTAAATGTAAACATTAATCCTGCTACAGCCAAACGATTGGGTTGCTGCAAAAGTCATTGCAGTTTTTACAATTACTTTTCATGGCAAACATAACAATTACTTTTGCACCAACCTAATACCTCACCCTTGGCTGCTCGTGGGCCTCAAAAAAAAAAAAAGTTTTTAAATGAATTTGTGAAAGAATGAACTATTTTAATTCGTTAGTTCCTATTGCTCATGAGAACAGGGTATTTTAGTTTTTCAGTTCCAAAGCTTTTTTTTTTTCCTATTAAAAAATATCAGCATTAAACTACCGCTGGAAAAAATATACATAACAGAAGATATGGGATGATGTCACCAATATTCATTGTCAAAGTATCAGCTGATCAAGTTAGTCAGCAGTAAACAACTCTCCCACTGATAACAGCATCAACAGCATTCCATCAAGTGACTAAATGCCTTAGAGTCAAGCTTTTCTTCTGGTTTCCTAACCTATTCTGACCACATTATTCTCTGAACCATTCCACTGAAATATTGTTATCTCTACCCATCGTGCAGAGCAAGCCATTCTACGAGATGTGATTGAGAGTACGTGTCAAAAGACAGCCACTGTATCAAGATAACTTACCCACCCATCTGCTGCAGCATTTGAAATATCAGCACTTCAGAATCATTTATTTTCATTTCTTTCTTTCGTGATCCTTCTACAATTCCAGCAAATTAAACTGAGTCACAGAAGAGCAGGCCACATCTATTTTCTTTCCGGGAGAGATCCAGAGCTCTCTCCAGTCTCAGCTGTGTGGGAAACTTGAGACACAAATCCTAAATGGAGTTGAAAGGGTGCAGAGGAAGAAGTTAAACCTGCTGCCGACAAAATAGTTAATGTTGTAGGGCAGAGAGTCTGTCTGGAATGATAAATTATTTCTTCTGCTCCTTAAATTCTCTCTACTGTTTATCTTTTTCCTCTTCAATCTCTATGCCTGAACTGCTTGCCCTGGACTGTGATTGCTTCTCTTGCCCCTTTATGAGTCATAGAAGATTCAGCTAAGTCCACCTTGGAAAATTCTACTGGAAAAAGAACACCTGATAATGTGATATCTCAGTGAATTACTGTTCCTCTTCCCAGCATTCCTGTCCATATTTGGACTCTGTAGTCATGGCAGAGTCATTTGTCTTGTATTAAGAACATAGTAAAATCTTTCATGTAATACAATTATTCTATGGTTAAATCATTCCTTTCTTAGAAAACTGTCCGCTTAGAAAATGATATATTTGATATACTACTTTGGAAAATTTAGGGGCTGTGAGAGATGATTAGCAGGCTTTTCCCTAGCTCATCATGAAAGTGAAAGGGGGAAAAAAAATTCAATGAAAAAAAAATGTGCTTGGATGAAGAATTTAACATCCCAGTGGAAATTCTGTAAAGCTCAAGACCTACTGACTGATGTTTAACAGGCCCTCACCTACCTCCGCAAAGGAAAAGGAAAGGAAAAAGTGGAGGGAAACATGTATTTGCTCTATGATGTGATGCTTGAAAAGTCCTACAAAGAGGCCTCTTGGTCCCTTTCCCCTTCAGTAGCTGAGCTATGAGAGAGAGCGTCTTTGTAGGCTGCTGCTCCTAGGTGCATCAGCTTATGTGAGTACAAGAACTGTGTTCTAAGTGTAGGAACCTAAAAGGAATACAACAGAGCCTGAATTTCACTAATCTTTTTTTCATAGCCAGAGTAGAAATGTTCCACTGCACTTCGCACATATTTTCCTTTATTTATGTGCTTCCTGGAAGCACTTTGACTACTTAAAATATTAAGAGAGCAAGAACCCTTTCACTTGTCCAAAGCATGCTGTACTCTTTTTTTGTTTTTATCTCATTTCAGCAGAACTACTTCCCCTCAAAAACCTCACCAGATTTTAAACCAAACATATGCAAATGGAGGACAGCTCTTGTTAGAGAATAAAGGAACCAAGAAAGAGTTTCTATGGTATAAAGCTACCTTAGACGAAGAAAGTTAGCATTAGTAATGGGAGCAGATAGACTTCCTTAAGATTTCAGAACACCAAAGTAATGACATTTACACATGCACATGTGTTAACATGGTGAGAGGCAGATGTGAAGCAATTTTACTACTTCCTGTTTCACCTGATAGGAACTACATTCTTCATCTGAGGCTGTCCAACATCTCTTAATATAATATTCTCATCTAGTGGATGTTTTGCATGTTATGAATCCCACCTTCCCAAGGAAAACACAGAACACACGCATCCTCAGACTCCTTGGCGGCACATGACCTATATTCAACCAATCACACTTGCCCAGATAATCTTAAATTGGTGCAAAAATAATTGTGGTTTTTCGCCATGAAAGGTAATAGCAAAAACTGCAATTGCTTTTGTGCCAACCTGTAATATATATAGATTCAAGAGTGAGACTGTATAATAGGGATCTTCCACAAGTGTTTTTGGAGATACTCAGTTCTTCAGGCTCTGCAGGGGCAGATCTTCTGGTGTCCAGACAAAACTCTCACAGATGTACCAGTACTGTTTTCATGAGAGAAGCCTCTGTATTATGACTGAGTGCTGTACCTTTTGGTGTATCTTTGAAACCTGACTCTGTTCATGCTGACAATAACCTCTGATAAGACATGTTTTTTAACTTAGATTATTCAAAATAGATTTTGTTGTTTCGAGCTAAGAACATTAACCCATACATCATTCCCCCAGGATTTTCATTCCCAGTTAGCTTTATTTTGATTAAGTATGTAAACATCTGTTTTTCCAATGCCTATGTTTTTCAATGCCCGTATTTATAGTGACAAAAGGCAAAAAGCATCATCTTCCTCCTTTAATACAATTGACAACGTTGATGAAAGCTGTACGAAGAGCGCTAACAGCCATTATTAGTTTGCTCTTGGATATTACAACATGAGACATGATGACTAAAGAATGATGGCAATTAAACATGAATTAGGTACATGAGTGCTATAAATTAATTATATACAGCCACATGTTACCAAGATATCTAGGAAAAAGTTCAACACAACATCTGAGTTTGGAGTGTTCCAAAATAACCCCAAAGATTGCCGCCTCTTTGGCTATACACCCACCTGTAATTCCTTCCATTTGTGTGTGGCTGGACCCAATGACTTTAATTCTAAGAAATTGAATACAGCAAAAGAGATGAACTACCGCTTCTGAGCTTAGGTTATAAAAGTCTGTGACTTCTGTCTTACTTATACTATCTCTGTCTCTTTTCCTTTGCTTGCTTTGATGAAACGAAGAGCCATGTTGTGAGCTGCTAAATGTGGAGGCTCAATTAGCAAAGAACTAAGGGAAGCTCCTGGCCAGCAGCCAATGAGGAACTGAAACCTTCAGTCCAACAGTTGAGTAAGATTTCAATCCTGTCAGTAAACCCATGAGCAAGTTTGGAGGTGGATCTTCTCCCAGTGGAGCCTTGAGATAGCTGTAGCCCCTATCAACACCTTTGTTTCAGCCTTGTGAGACTGTGAGCCACAGGCACCAGTCTAAGCCACAGCCAGATTCCTGAGCCACAGACACTGTGAGCTAATAAACGTTTTCTTAAGCCACTACATTTGGGTTTGATTTGTGGTTTGGTAAAGATAACCAATACTAGGGCTGGGTGCAGTGGCTCACGCCAGTACTCCCAGCACTTTGGGAGGCCGAGGCCGGTGGATCACGAGGTCAGGGGTTCAAGACCAACCTGGCCAAGATGGTGAAACCCCGTCTCTACTAAAAATACAAAAAAAAAAAATAATAAGCTGGGCATGGTGGCATGCTCCTGTAATCCCAGGTACTTGGGAGGCTGAGGCAGAGAATTGCTTAAACCCTGGAGGCAAAAGCTGCAGTGAGCCGAGATCGCACCACTGCACTCCAGCCTGGGTGACAGACCAAGACTCAGTCTCAGAAAAAAAAAAAAAGATAACTCATACTAAATAAGAGATTACCTACTGAGATAATTACTTTTTTTGCATTAATGATGGCCTTCAGTAGTGTACTTAATGAAAAATAGGAAGGCTTCGTTTGAGGCTTTGCTTTTATTGAATGTTGAGTCAAGTTGAGGAGATCTGAATACTGCCATGATGTAGCGTGGCTGAAATGGTAGAAAAATCTCATGGAAGAAGGAGTCTCTGGGGTGAGGTACCTCTCTTTAGAAAAGAAACAGGGTGAGAGAAGAAATGCTTACAGGTGATTTGAGGGAAAGATGGCCCAGTAGGCAGTGTGAAATATCTCTTTTCCTCCCTGTGAAACATTTAGTAAACCGTATGTTCTTCTTTAAAACATTTGGAGTTAAATTTGGCTTGGAGAGAAAAGGAGATACTAAGACCTGCTTAGAATGGCTCAGAACTACTGAACTCAGATTAAAATAAACTAAGAACCTCCCTTTCATTACTGAGAGATGATTACATAAACGAGATGTCTACTAAGTTCAAGTGGGAAAGAAAAATGAATCAAAGGTATCCTTTGGAAAATAAAGAGCATGGATCGGTCATGACAATGTAATCAGGAACATTTTAGTGGCCAAAGGAAGGAGGTAAATTAACTTGTACTTTCAAAAGGAATTACGAGGAATGGCATATTTTAGAGTACAACCTGCTACCATTTTAAAAGGGCAGGTCATCTGTGTAAGTCTTCTAGTTGTTTAATGGGACTACCTCAGAAAAATAAAAGGAAGATGGCAAATACTCTCTGGAGAACACAGAGACAGTAATATGAATTATAAATCCTTTCTTCATATATTTATTCACTATAAGATCCTATAATTCTAATGGACTCAAGAGAACATCTAGTTTATTTTTTACTGTCTTGGATAAGAGTATCCAATTAACTCTGATAGTTATCTTTTAAAACCCCACATATCTCTGAAAAGTCATTTTACACTTCTGTATTAGCAAATTTCAGTGCCAAGCATAGCGGACGAAATTCTCAAAAACAATTTTTTAAATCATCTTTCACCTTCATAATTGAATATGCTACAAGGCAAGACCTGAAATTGATCCTAGAACTGATAATTTTCCCAGAAGAGCCTACCGGTGCTTCTTTGCTACTTGCAATTCTGTACATCTCTACTTGAACTTAAATATCCCCTTCGTTTTAACACTCCTCTCACCTAATTTCGAGTTAATTCCATTTTCTCTGCTCATCAGCAGCTTTCATTCTGCCATCGACACTTATTGATTGCTTGCTTCGTTGCACACACAATTTTAACTTTGGGGCATTATGGAGGTGGAAGTACAAGACTTGCCTGAGTAGTAAAAAGTTCAACACAAGGAAGTGCCCCAAAGCCTGATGAAGGTAACAATTTTGAGAAGGAGAATCAACAGTGAAGATAGAGCCAAACAACATTAGCTGGACCTGAGTCATGAGCCCACCCTCAAAATACGACCTGGAACAAACTCCACAAGAAGCATAAAGTTTGAGAGTAGGGGAGGAGACAGCTTCTCACAGCAAAATTGAGATACTATTATATATTCTACCTTTAAATAGAAGGATAATGGAGCTGAGCACCCAAACTCAGTGCGTATTCACCATGGACCTTCAAACACAAGCAGCCTGAGGATCATGCCATTTGGCTATATTTCACTCTTCACTATTCTTCCCTCTCAGATTCTAAGTTTCTCCTCTAGGAAACTTAGTCATCTGACTCACAAAATAAATTTTACCACCACCAAAAAACCCAGCACCATAGGGTCAGCTTAACACCCCTGAGGCATGCAGTGCTTCCTAACTACAGCAATCTCTACTCCAGTCCAAAAAAAAAAAAAAAAAAAACCACTGCTGTGAAAGCCACACTAGGACATCACCATTGTCAGGGTTGCTCTGGCACCAAACTGAGACAAATCCTTCTGTCTCACTACAGTCATGTCTAACACCCAGCTCAAAACTCATGTCTTCCAGGATGCCTTACCTGAACCCTCAGGCTACACTGAGACTTTCCCCTTCTGATGTCCCAGATCACCACAGCCACACGTGCTCATAGCATGTGTCACATTGTGGTCATACACAGTACCTAGAATGTACTGGTGACTCATCGTGTTTGTTGAACTAAATCTATTTAGTCTTCCTTGCCTGACACTCCAGTGTTTCCATTTGGTCTGTAGTTGGCCTCTCAAACTGTTTATCAAGTCTAGAGCCTTCTTTTGGTGATCTTTCTTACTAATATCTCATTGTTTAGGGCACTTCACCTGCTCCCTTTATATTCCCTTCAACATCATGCCATATATGGGCTGAAGTAGTAATTTCTAACTTCTCCGCGGCCTTCACATCAGCCTGTGATCCTTTCCTAGCTACTAGTCTTATCATGTCCTCTTTCTAAGAGGCTATTCCAACTCTTCTTTACTTTCTTCAGTGCTTTTATCCAAAATGAGTTCTATTACATTCAACTCATACACAAACTTTTCCAGTCTTCTATAACACAAGGAAAATAGAAAATTTCCTATAAAAAATTCCTGTATTTCATGTACAAATTCTCAATTATAAATGTCTCTACAATCAATCCCATCCTTTACAAATTGTTTGGGTGCCTATGTTTCACTGAGGTTGTAAGCTCTTAAAAATACAACTACATGCTGGGTGTACTGGTTCACGTCTGTAATCCCAGCACTTTGGGAGGCCAAGAGGCATGGATCATGAGGTCAGGAGACGGAGACCATCCTGGCTAACACAATGAAACCCCATCCCTATTAAAAATACAAAAAAATTAGCTGGGCAGTGTGACACACGCATGTAGTCCTAGCTACTCAGGAGGCTGAGGCAGGAGAATGGCTTGATTTTGGGAGGCGGAGGTTGCAGTGAGATGAGATTGTGCCACCGTGCTCCAGCCTGGGCAGCAGAGCGAAATTCCGTCTCAAAAAAAAAAAATACAACTACCATATAATCCAACAATTCCTCTACTGGGTATATATCCAAAGGAAATGAAATCAGTATGTTGAAGAGATAGCGTTCTCAAGTTTATTGTGGCAGTATTCACAACAGCCAACATATGGAATCAATAGGGTCCATCAGTGAATGAATGGATAGAGAAAATATGATATATATGCACCATGGAATATTATTCAGCCATAAAAATTGAAATCTTATATGTAACAGCATGGATGAACCTAGAGGACATTATGTTAAGTGAAATAAACCAGGAACAGAAGGACAAGTGATACATGATTTCACTCGTGGAATTTTTCAAAGTGTGTATCATAGGAGTGGATATAACAGAGCAGAAAAATCATTACCAGAGGCTGTGTTGTGCGGGTAATGGAAGAGGTTGGTTAATGGGTACAAAGTTATAGTTAGACAGAAGGAATCAGTTCCGGTGTTCTATTGCACAATAGGGTGACTATAGTTAACAATAATGTATTGTATATTTCAAAATCACTAAAGGAGAGGATTTTGAATGCTCTCACCCCAAAGAAATAATAAATATTTGAGGTGATAGATACGATCATTATCCTAATTTGATCATTATACAATGTTATTTATTGAAACATCACACTGTACCCTATAAATATCTACAATTATTATTTGTCACTTAAAAACAAAATAAAACTTTTAAAAAAGAAAAGTGGGAATGAGAGCAAGAACTCTGACTTATTAATATTGTAGGCTTAGTGATAAAATAGTGCTTGAAACATAGTACTAATCAACATTTTTTCAATTTTTCTTTCTCATTAAGAGTTAAAAAGGAGATGAAGAGGAAGAGAAGATTCAAGAGAATAGTTAACATGTATCTATTATTTTTATGTGCCAACCACTGTGTCACATGTTTTGCTTTTATAATGTGGACACTCTTAATTTCCCCTTTTAACAAAGCAAATGATAAGATTTGGGGAAGTTACGTACTTGTTATGCAGTTCCCAGGCAGCAGGCCTGATATTGACCCTATTAGGTTCCTTACTGCCAGGAATCCTCCTCTTAACCACCACTTATTAAATGCTTCTAGAAACAAGATAGGATGTAAAACTAGCACTTTGCATATGTTACGTGCAAAGATTCAGGTAGGACTAAAAGTGGAGAACGCACAGAACAACAAGTAGACCTTATTTTTATTTAATTTTTTTTTTCAGACAGAGTTTTCCTCCTGTCGCTCAGGCTGGAGTACAGTGGCATGATCTTGGCTCACTGCAACCTCTGTCTCTTGAGTTCAAGTGATTCTCATGCCTCGGCCTCCTGAATAGCTGGGATTACAGGCACCTGCCACCATGCCCAGCTAATTTTCGTATTTTTGGTAGAAATGAGGTTTCACCATATTGACCAGTCTGGTCTCAAACTCCTAACCTCAGATGATCTGCCCGCCTCAGCCTCCCAAAGTGCTGGGATTACAGGCATGAACCATCATGCCCAGCCCAAGTAGACCTTATTAATTGTAGCTGAGGCATCTCTAGAAGAATAAAAGGTAAAGTTGAAGAGGTGACTTGAGATTATAAGTAATGAAATAACTATTTTGGCAGTGGAGAAGCATTATGAAATATTCATTCAAAAAGTCAAATCTATCTTATATCTGTAATGTTTAAGGTGTTACGATAAGCGTTATGGAAAGAGGGCAGATTAAAATATACAGAAACCTTAACAACTAAGAGCTTATAAGGAAGATAAAGCTTAATTGCAAATATTTATAATAGAAGATAAAACATCATTGTAAAATTAAAGTTTATGGAACTTCAGGAAAAAGTTTTAAAGATGACAGTAAGACATTTAACGAAGGGTGACATTGTATAGCTATTAAAAAATAAAGTGGATCCTGGATTAGAAGGAAGCTCATTCCAGGAGAAGAAAACAGCCAAGCAAAAAGTGCTGAGATGAAAAATCTGGGGTAAAAATTTAGAGTTTTATTTGAGTAGAGTTTCAGTCTACATGGGGGGCAGTAAAAGGTACACACTAAAAGATAAGTTCAGACCCCCATCTCCTCTGCATAAGTCCTTTATACGTCAGATGCTGGGACACACTAAACGTTCATTAGCTAAAAAATTACATGATTATAATTGTAGCTGAAAAGCCTGATATGAGAGTGTGCTGTGTGGTGTGAAACTGAAACCTAATGACTTCATAAAAGTGTTCATGCATAAATTACAATTGACGGAGGAACTTAACAACTAACTGGATTTGTCAAGAAAGAGGGGAACTAAAGAATCAAAAGTTACTACAACTTTCCAGCAGAGTAGCCTCATGAAAGAATGTCTTAGGAAGCTTAAACCTGAGAAAGGGCCCAAACAAAATGATCATAAAGAGGCTAAGGATGGAGGCAGCAAAATGAATTAATGGAAAGATGCTAATGCATGACTTGGTAGGGGCTGCATGGCAGTAGGAAGAGAAGTAAGGATCTAAAATATATATCGAAATATGAATTATCAAGAATTAATGTTAGATTGATTACAAGGCACAGAAGATTGAAATAAATCAAAGTCAGCTCTGAAGTTTTAAGCTTCAAAAATTTGCAGTCCATTGAGAGTAGTTAAGAATGTAAGAGGAAAAGTTCACTTTAAAATGGGACTTCGCTTTAAAACAGGTTCAAATTTGGACATGCTAAGTCGCATAGCGGAGCTACAATTAAGAATTTCAATCAAGCATTTCTTTTCCACTCATGAACTTGTTTTTTTAAGATTGATCCATATAATACTCATAGAGCCTTCTATATCAGACTTTCAGTTTCTGGAATCCTTCCTAACATTTAATAGTTCTAAATATTTTGAACAAGCACTCACTTATGTTTTTAGGCTTGTTGCATAAAATTATAGCAGCACTACCAGAGACGCAAAGAATAGCATTAGTCTAATTTTTCTCTGCTTTAACTCTTTAGCCTATAGGAACCAGAAATTATATTATAACTATAATAATATAATGTATAAATTATATTATATGCAGCTGAAATTGATTATCAAGTCATTCTATAATGCTCCATTTGGCTATTGGTATGAAGATTCAGCAATAACAAATCTAAAAATATATTTAGTCATATAAAAGTTACTTATTGATGTCAAGAAAAATCATCAGATTACTGATTGTGAACTTACTGTGTCAGTAATATGAACCAACACAGTCATAGAAGGGGCAGATTAACTCAGGTTGTATAAGAAACAAACCAAATAAATTCCAGTTAATTATAAAAATAATTAGAGAAAATAATAGAGTTAAATAGATGTAGGAAAAGGTTTTTCCTGAATAATTTTTTTTTAATTAGGCAAATCTAATTTTTGAGTCATCATTAAATGCCCTCAAAAAGCTTTAAGATGTTATCCAGTCTTGCTCTAACCTCTGAAAGAAACCATACTCAAACTCATGAAGGCTAATGCTGTCCAACAAAATAACTTGTTCATAGAAATTAGAAAGAACCATTTATCCCAGTGATATTATGACATTAATATAGGTAACAGAGAAAGTAGATATACCATCTATGTTCAGAAAATTAAGAAATAAGTATGTTTCTCTTCTATGGACATTCTTTCACATTATAATCCATTGTCTGGTGGCCTTATCGTTACATCTCATGTGCAAAGACATCTCCTATGGACTGAATGTTTGTGTTCACTGAAATTCATTAATTAAAATTCAAACCCACAATATGATGGTATTAGGACGTTGGGCCTTTGGGAGGTGATTAAGTCCTGAGAGAGGAGTTTTCATGAGCAAGATTCGTGCCGTTATAAAAGACATCAAAAGAGCTCTCTTGTTTTTCCATTACGTGAGAACACAGTAAGATTGCTGTGTATGAAGCAGGAAGCAGGTCCTCACCAGACACCAAATCAGCCAGCACCTTGATCTTGAACTTCCCAGTCTCCAGAACTGTAAGAAATAACTTTGTGTTGTTTAAGCCACGCAGACAGTTGCATATTCTCTTACAGCAGCCTGAACTAATTAAGACAGCATGTAGACAAGGTTACCCACGTTTTCCTCCTTAACAAGGATTCTAAAATTAAGCTGTGTTTCTGGGTTTTAGAAGAGATATGTGTTCAACTCACTTCAATCTTTACATTTTGAAAAGTAAAAGCTGTGCTTTACATTGATGACTTCTGTATTATATACTTATCAACAATTCAAATAACACAAATAACAAAACAGACATAAAGAGATTGGTCAATTTGGGTCAACATAGTTTATTATTAGAAATAATATTTTGTCAAGCAATTAGAGTACTTTGAATGAGTAATAGAAATAGATCCTCATATTAAGGTCATTTTGTGTGTGCGTACAAATGATGCCTGTACTAAATCTGAAATCTTAACTCGGAGAGAGAATTAGCTTAAGATCAGTATAGCAATTTAAGCTTTGCAGAAGAGACCAGGAAATTTAACCACTGTTTCATTCATTTGAATGCCTAAGGGTTGAAACAGACTAAACTGAAATGTGGTGGAGTACTCCATCCCCAGACATACCCGTCTCGAATTACACAGAGCAACTGCTGTAGACTTCACCACAAAAAAAGACAGAGCGCTCTGAAATGTGCTGTGAAGGACAACCTGCTTGCATTCCTGCTAGATTAAACAATATGTTTCTGCATCTGACCAGATGAATTTTTTTGATAACATCAAACCCCAAATCCAAAAACTTTCAACAGCCAGACATTTAGTTCAAAATCTTCCCTAATTGATGCCAACACAGCAGCTGCCAGGAGCCCAGATCTGACCAACAGAGCATTTTCCATTATCCTACGACAAAGAGGGTGAGGAAAGGAGATCCTCCCTCTCCAGGACTATCTGATTTGGCTCAGATTTGGAGGAAAGTTGGGGGAAGGGGAAAGGGAAAATAACAAAATATTTTGGCCTGTCTAGGATAATGGGAAAGTCCCTAAATAGCCCTCTGAGTTCTGAAAGGTTTTTCATCTTTGTTTGGGGTAAGACAGCTGCCAGAATGTATGCAATCTTATTTTTAGTCCCATTCTTTGGAAAGAATTGTATTTCCCCAACTTCACCAAGTTCACTGAAAGGTTAAAGAGTAAATACATGGCTGATGAGCATGCTGTCCTGCCTATTAGAAGCAATGAGTTGGATGAAATGGATGACTATTTCCCACTTTTCTAAAACTAAGAGGAAAGCACAAATCATTGAAATCCATGGAGGTAAAAGAAAGACTCAGTGTAAGCCATGACTATCCGAATAATCCAGAATAGAGTTATGCCATCAGGATTGCCTTTTGCAGTCCATTCTGGCTTATTTAAAAGGAGAGACAGGGATGATGGTCGTCAGAATATTCCACAGAAATGTCTAGAGTCAAAGTCTCTAACTCATGGGTTCAGCCACAGCTCAGGATCTGAATTAACATTGGGATCAGCAAAATAAATGTCTAGACTTCACATAGGCATTGTAGACTCTTCTTATAAAGACATTTTAGAAACCTGGAAATCCCTCAGCCCTGCAGAAAGGTAGTATCAGGACACAAGTCACTGCTAACGAGCCCCAGAAGGAAAAGTAACACAGTAATGTGAATGTAAAGTTTATTCAATGGCAGTTTATCCAGCAGTTCCCATTTGCTGAACATTGGGCTAGAACTTGGGAAATCCTCATCCTCTGGGAAATTGTTCAATGAACCTTTAATGATGAAGTACAATGTAACAAGTACCGTAAATACATCCACATTTTGCAAAATTGAGATAAGAAACAATTCATAATTCACAATATCTGGAAGAAATAGAGTGTTGAACTATTAATTCAAGTAAATCCAAGGAAGGGGTAACTGGGTAAATCCCAGAGATTTACCCAGGAAGAGTAAAGGTAAATGCAGGTTGATTATTCCTTATCTGAAATACTTGGTAAGAAAAATGTTTCACATTTCAGATTTTTTAAGATTGGGAATATCTGCATATGCATAATGAAGTATCTTATACACATAGCCTGAAAATAATTTTATACAATATTTTCAATAATTTTGTCCATTAAATAAAGTTTTGACTGAATTTTGACCATAGCTAGTAACAAGATCAAGCGTGGAATTTTCTGCTTATGGCATCATGTCTGTGCTCAAAAATTTTTAGTTTTGAGGGCATTTTGGATTTCAGATTTTCAGATTAGGGATGCTCAACCTGTAATAACCTAGAAGAGAGAACAGCATGTCCAAAGGTATAAAAGCTTCAAAGACAGTACATTCAAGAATCCAAGAACCAAATGAAATAAACATATAAAGTTCTGTTTTGGTAAAGAGACTGAAAATCAAGCCACAGATTTGCACACCTATTTGTGATATAACTTTGCAAAGGATAGATTCTATTTCTTTACTTAGTAAATCTGGGCTTGGTTGTATGGTTTGTTTTGTCCAATGAGGCATTATCAAATGTGGCATAAGAAGAAGTTTCAAAAGTGCTTGCACTTTTCACACAGGAATAAGCTTAGGAAAGCCTTCCAGGAGCATATGCTTAAGCCACCGTCTTCACATTAGCTGATAGCCAACACCAACCACTACTCATGGGAGTGAGGCCAGCAGAGACCACCCAGTCCCTGGTGGATCAGCCAGGTGACTGCCACCACACCAGTGAACCTAAGAAAAACTTGTGGTGACAACAACAACAACAAAAATGAGTCCTATAATAATTAGCTAAGAAATTATTATTTTCTGAAGACACTAAGTTTTGGGTTAAGTTGGTTACACTACAAAAGCTAACATGGTTGTGATGTTACTGAAGAGTGTATTAGTCAGGGTTCTTGAATGAAAATATATATGTAACAGACTTTAGCAAGTTTAACACGAAATGATCCTATTAAATAAAATGATATTAGGCAGTTCAGACACCCTCTAGGAGGGCCAGGTGATTAGATGTGGAATGCATGCAGCCAGAAACCAAGTCCAAATCACCAGCAGAAACCTGTTCCTGGCACACCACTGCCTCCACCACAGGGTCCAGCCACACAAAATTGCCTCTCTCACTTCAGACACTGAGCACTGGCTCTTGTTGGTAGAACCCCCGCAACTTTTGGAGACACAATGTAATTGCTGTCCCCCTCATAATAAATCCCATATGCCACCCCCTTATTTGCATGACTGGCTTCCAAATTAAAGTCTCCAGCTGGTCGGCATGATTTGCAATGAGGTAATAAGCCTACCCTTCAGTAATGAAGCAAGGGTATTGAGGAAGTGGATTTGTGGCTTTGATTCTATGAAATAAAGAGTTTCTAAAGTAAGAAATGCTCTAGAAATAGAAAGAGTGTTTATAGGTAGCAAACGATAATTTGTAAATGTCTATTAGAGTGTATTTCTTTATATTTACACCCTGCTTTATTATGTAAATGTGTAAATGGCAAGAACAAATATATTCTTCCTAATATAATTAAATTATCACTCCACTAATAAAAATTTCTCTATGCTCTCCTCAGAGGGAGACATTACAGCTTTCCATCAAAATGGCAAACAGCTCCAAATCCAGGACTTCTGAATAATCATGACTTCAAGTTCATTCTAGTCAAGACTGTTACTAATCTCCTTTTGTTATGAGTGACTCTTGTTGCTGGATATTCTGTAAACTATGAGTTAAGAGACAAAGTTTCCCACCATGAAGATATCCTATACAAAAGAGAAAAAGAAAAAAGGAAGATATACTAGAATACCCAAATGTATACATGACCCATGAAAGAAAAAAATTGTGTAAATATTGCAAGTAGTCACAACGGTGCATTTAGAATTTATCATATTTCTCCTCCTCCATCTAAACCATGTTTTTGTTTTGTTTGTTTGTTTTGCCCTCAGCCAGCTGCTCATTTGGTTAGGGTTCTTTACGCATTGATGTAAGCCAAATGTATTCCTCAGAGATCTGAGACCAGAAGGTCTACTTTTTATGTGATAATCTTTTTTTTTTTACACGTTTGCACATCTTTTTAATGACTGGCATATAGTCTTCCACAAATTTTTATCACTGGACTCGACAGTCTCATGGTGCCTGTGTTCCAAACATACTACACCCTCCCTGCATTTCGGAGAGCAGCCACGTTAATAGTGGATGAAAGAAGTCCCTTTTGCCAGACGAGTTTAGCAGAAAGTAATAGATAGTAAAGAACAAAGCCAATCCATTGCTTCTACCTCCAGGAATTTAGGACTTCTTTCTTCAGAGCCTAGATCAGGGCCAGGGAACTTTTTCTTAAACAACAAAACAGTAAATATTTTCAACTGACGCCAAATCTAAGATATAATGTGTGTACTCATAAAAATCAATTTAAGTTGATACCATTTAAAAACATAAAGCCAATCTTAGCTCATGAATGATACAAAACAAACAAAACAAAACAAAAAACAGGTCACCAACAAGATCTAGACATTACTGATAGACAATTACACCTCTCACTTCTTAATCCAATGCCCATAGAATCTGTTCTCACACATCAGCTCTCGTTCTTCTTTGTATAAATTGGCAAAGCCATGCAATCTTCATATATGTGAGCCTTGTCCTTTTAGGTTTTACTTGTAAATGCTTCTACACCCACCCCAGGGCACTGATTCTAGTTATAGATCTGGAGACACCATAGTGTGATGTCATCGGGGAATCCTCTTTACATTTACAAGGTATTTGCACCTGGCAAAGTCATTCTAGGTTCTTCAGGCAAGACAGTCTCATTAGGGAAGAAATGGCAGCTTCTTGTGGAAAAACCACGTTAGTTATTTTAGCATAAAAGAAATCTGTTAAGGGCTGTTAGTTAGCTTGTTGCTATCACAGGAGGTCTTAGAATCTACACAGCAAACCACAAGGTACAAAGGCTGCAAATTCACTGGAAACCCTACTCCCCTTGACGTGGCCCTATTGTCACCACTGCACACTGATATTCAAGCACGCAAACTCTCCTTCCCACAGCCAGATCATAGATACTACTACTAGAACTTCTGCCACTGAAGCATCTGAAACTGGATGTCCCTAACCCCACTCATACCAGATGTTCCTGCTTGTCTGTGTCACTAGTTTCAAAATCCCGTGCTTAGTCAAATAGTCAGATTGACAGAGTCTTGAATGTATCTTACAGCTCCAGTTACAAAAAAAAATTAGAAAAGTTGTTTTCTGGTTTTTCCTCTATGGAACAAATTCAAGCTGTTCAGTGGTATTGGGGAGGAGCAAATAAAATAACCAAGTTACAAGATGTGAAGTGACTTGTTCATGTGCATTCAGCAAAGAAGTAACAACACCACAATTCCAGTTAAGTTCTTTGCCCCCTGATCTTAAGCTATTTACCGCCACAGGAGACAGCCAAAGTGTGTAGGCAGTAACCAAACACAGGAGTGTAGATAAAATTGCTAGGATGCTGTGTAAAAGAAAGAAAACACTGACAAGGGGTCATGAGCAATCCCATATTTTAAAACGTGAGAGAAGAGACACTATTAAAGCAGACTGATGGGGGAAGAGAGTAAAAAAAAAAAGCTGGGAAAGAATGAGTGTCAAAGATTTCAAGTGAAGGAAGAAATTCAAAAAGAAAGTTGCAATGGATATTAACAATTGTTCAGAAGTCAAAGGAAAAAAGAACACACACATACATACATCTATATATGTCTATGCATCCAACAATCTTTAGGAGTCGCCAATTAAGAGGATATAGACAACCTCCACCATGAAGTGAAGTCATGGGGACAACCAGATTCAGTTGATTGGGAAAAGAATGTGAAATAAGTAAGTATAGTCAAATACTTCACACTTCCCTACCAAGGGGTAAAGTAAGTATAAAGAACAATGTTTTGCGATGGACAGATTCCAGGAAGTATGGCTTAATTGTTTTTAAACTGGAAGAAACTTAACCAAGTTTACATGTCATTCTCTTTGTGAAGAAGAGGACAAAGTGACCCTCTAAGATTTCTTGGGGGCAACAATGGAGTGAGTAAAAGTCTCTGAGGAGTGACAGGAAGTTTTGCAAAGATACTCCAGGGGGCGATCAGAAGGGCACTAACAAGGGCTATACTCTCACAGTTTCTAGCCCCACTGAAATTCCAGCTAAGGCTCACGTCTGTGAGTCTCAAGATGCTTTCAGGAGTCCTGCTATGTACTCCAAGGTAATGATAGGAAAAAAGACATGGGGCTACAATGAGAATACGGCATAAAGATAAGGAAGCAAAGAACTTGGAAGTGGTGCTCACAAGATCTTCTAAGTAATGAACCAAGGATCTATGCTGGGTTCACCAGAAAGTTATCTGAGATAGGTGCTACATTACAAGGGGTTTTCAAGAGCCCAGAAGTTTCTATGCAAAGTTTTATGTAAGTGAAAGTTCTTCATCAATAGAGCAATTGAAGAGGATTAAGTGAAAAGCATTTGGAGGACAGGTAACAATGGAGGAATAGAGAAGAGGGAAGAAAGGTAGTTCAGATTACAGCTAAAATTGGAATTAAAGTCGTTTATTAGATAAACAGATGATGGAAGTAAGTAGCTGCCCCAACCCAATTCCTGATCATTTTCCTAAGCAGGGGCAAGATGCCAGGCACCAAAATTACATATTTAAACACTTGTTCCAAAGTCAATGCCTTAATGAAAAAAGAAATGAATGTTTTTCTAACTTCCTTAAAAGTGATATTAAAATAAACATCTATCGAGGCCTTGTGTCTCCTATGGACAGCAGAATAGAATTCATGATGCCACATTCTAAGACCTGGATGGGAGAAGGAATAGGTTGTTATTATTATGAATCACAAAACACACTTTTATAATTTCTAAATATATGTAAAAATATTAAAATCTGAAAGGAAAACTTATTCAAAATCATTTATTCAATTAGTATTAACTAAATCTTTTCTAAATACCAGGAACTATGCTAGACGTTTGGAATATAATGATAAACAAAAACTGTAGTACCATTTCTTATAGAGCTTACAGACCAATTGAGAACTCACTGTAATCAAATTAGGACACAGACAGGATTATACACTGTGGTAAAGTGCCAAGAAAAAGAGATATACAAGGTTGCAAGAGTGCAAACAAGGAAGACCTGACCATGTCTGGAGGGTCAGTAAAGTCTTTGCATTGGAGGTAATGATGAATACAAGTGAATGAAGATGTGGAAGGGTGTCAGGAAAAGAATGTGTAGTCTAAAGACCTGAGGCAGAAAGAACCCTAGTAAATCTAGGAGCTGATAGAAAAGCCACACGGCAGTATGCAAGGTGGGAATCAATTCAAGGCAAAGCTAGTGAGAGAAAAGGAGGCCACATCAGGCAGGCTCTATAACTATGAAAGTGAAAAAATATTTTGCAACAAAAAGTTAGCAAACCATAAATGATTTTCAGCAGGAAAGAGATATAATCATTTTTTTGTTTAACAAATCACTATTTTACTGAATGCATTAAAAATGAAAGTGTGGGCTAGGCACGGTAGATCATGCCTGTAATCCCAGCACTTTGGGAGGCTGAGACAGGTGGATCATGAGGTCAAGAGATCAAGACCATCCTGGCCAACATGGTGAAACCCCATCTTTACACAAATATGAAAATTAGCTGAGTGATGTGGCAAACACCTATAGTCCCAGCTACTCTGGAGGCTGAGGCAGGAGAGTCACTTGAACCCAGAAGTTGGAGGTTGCAGTGAGCCGAGCTTCTGCCACTGTACTCCAACATGGAAACAGAGAAAGAGTCCATCTCCAAAAAAAAAAAGAAAAGAAAGAAAGAAAGAGTGGAAGAAGTGATTTCAAGAGCAAAGACTGTTGCTTGGACGAAGGTGACAGTAGTGCAGATGGAGAGAAGTAGAATTTGTAAGAAATATAGAAGCATATGGATTAGAAATTTCAGGTTCAAGAGCAATCACAATGGCAGTTGAGTTCTAGGGTTCTAATTTGCATAACTGACAGAGATGAATAACAAGAGTGAAGATATAAAATCCTGAAGGAGAACCAAGTTTTATGGAAAATATCACTAGTTGAGTTTTAGGCATGTTGAGTTTAAATGGCCTAAAAATGAGATGTTTGGAAAGCAATTGATTCCAATAGTCCATAGGAAGGTTTGGGCTAGAGGTACACATTTGGGATTCATTTGTTGTGTGAAGAGTACTTGAAGACATCCGCATGGAAAATACAGACTGAAAAAGAAAAATGGCTAGGGCAAGTTTTAAAATTACAATATTTAAAAGACAGAGGGAGAAGAAGAAAGCTTTCCAAAAAGCTATTGAGGCGCATCCAGAGAGATCAGAGGAAAGCAGATTATGTGTCAACAAAGCCAAATAAAACGATGATTTCAAGAAGGAAAGGTTACTTGACATGCTCAAATGCTACTTACAGGTCAGCTAAAATACAAAACAAAAAAGAATATACATCTTCGTTAGTGATGTGAAGTCCTGAGAATTTTTATAGAGATTCCTTTTATGAGGTGATGGAGCAGAAGACAGATTGAAGTGTATGATGTGATAATTAAAAAATAGAGAAAAGCAGGGATTGAAAGCAGGCTTCTTTTTTTGAGAAGCTGAGTTGGGAAGGCCGGAGAAAAAAATGAAATAGTGTTTTGTCTGTGCTAAAGAAGTCTTGTCCAATACCTTTACTTAAGCTTATACAATTAAAAAAATATAAAATTTAATAGAGTACCTAAAATTAGATGACTTCACATAAAAATCAAACTGTCCTTGAAATGTCCACTGACCTAACACATGTTTATAGTCTATCTATTGTTTGCCAAAAGGAAAACTGTGCCTGGAGAATTTACATGACTTGCCCAATATTACAGCTAGGCAAGGAGTGGAACCAGCAATGGCTGAGTTCAAGTTCTGTTTCCTTTGCAAAATTCCACTCTGCTTTTCATACCTGCTTCTCAGGAATATAAGTCTGCATTTCATTGCAATTCTGGAATGGTTAGAGACACCCAACTCAGACTTACGTTCATCTGATCCTTGTGCCCTTAGATGTGCAGGGTGAAATCAAAGGCCTCCAGTCTGGGGTTCTCCATCTCTGCTTCAGCAGCTTCTGGGACTGAAAGAATGTTCCCTCTTCCTATGTTCAAAGGAGAGCTGCAGGAATCCTTGGAGAAATTTCTCTCAGAATCAATTACTGTAGATGAGCACAAGCACTGTTAGTCATGACTCATGAAACGATGACAGTAAGAAACAGTCAAGAATCCAATAAAAAATAAAATACTTGGCCAGGTTCATGATTTATACTCACTGCCCTCCAAATATCTGGTCTCTGGAATGGAAATATCTTTCCTTAATTCTGTTATGGTTCTCTGCTCAGAGAGAGCTACTGTTCCACAGATCAATAAAACTCAGCATGAAAATTATTCTCTCTGCCATTGTTTGGGGAAACTTATTTACTCTATTATTTTTTGGGCACATGTGTGAGATTGTTTTATTCAATTAAACAATATTTTGCTCTCGTATGTATGTGATTCTTACTGGCTACAACGTAATTGTATAATTAATTTGTTGGAAAATAAAATGTTGCTTTTTATGAGCATCACAATTTTTTTTAACTGTAACTTTTTCTATATTATGAGCTCTGAACACAAAAGGAAGAATTTTTAAATGTCCCCTTTCTTCAAGTTTAGTCTGGCGCTTCCTTATTTTCCCCCTCCCCACTACCCCCGCACCCCCTTTTCACCTAGCCTTTTGTCACAAGTCTGGAAAATACAGAAAAAAATTATCTTGCTTTCTATTTGCAGACTCTTAAAAAAATATGTTGGCAATGGTGAACATTTATTTAAAATGCTGTCTGTTGTCACCTTAATAAAAAAACAAATGACTTAAATTAACAGAAATATATTTAACCAGAAAATATAATCAATCAATGAACATGAATAGAAATGCCTTATATTATCTTGCAAGCAAGTAAAGATATTTATCAGTTTTACGTCCTTCTTGAAAATTATCTAAGAGCTCATCACACACATAGAAAAATGTTTCCTCCAAAATGAAAAACTACATTTAGGGAATTTAAATTAGCATAAATAGGTAGAACTAACAGACTAATGATGAACTAATAAACTATTGAAACTTCTAAATTAGATTTATATTTTTTATGTCTCTTTTAAGGCAGTGAAGGTAAAAATGATTTTATTTCACATTACGCAGTAATAAATTTCCTCTAAAAACTTCCACATAATTTATACCAATATAATAAAGTATATTTCTTCTAGGAACTCAAAGGAATTACATTTGAACACATTTAAGAAAATAAATGTAAATCTTAATAGTCATGCCAGATTGTGCTCCAATACACCTAAGTGTCAAATAGTAGTGCACACCACCTCGCTTGTTTGTGAGCTTCTTGAACATGATGCAGAGATTACAATGGTTCCTGTGGCAGCGTGGCTTCCCCAGGAGGCCAGCTCTGAAATGAGTTTAGTATGTTAAACCCCTTTTGTCTGTGAATAATGTTAGAGAGAATTTGAGATTTTTTTGAGAAAACAGCCTGAGAATCAGCATCAGTGAAGGAAAGGGAAGGGAAAGAAGGAGAAGTGGACAAAGCAAGATGATGGCTCTGATACAGTCTCAACATTGGCCTCAGCCAACCCTATGCAGAGTTCTAAGGGTGAGATGAACCTCTAGACTCTCCTAGCTGAGGGAAGAGGCCCACGTGTTTATAGCCCATGTCTACCAGTCACTGGACAAAGAACTCCCTGGGAAGGGCCCATGATCTCGGGCCCTGTCAACAGAAGGACTTATTTGAATACATCTACATCTCCTAGCCCAATTTATATGCTTACATTTGAGATTTGTTTTTTATCACAGTTGCATCACCAAAAGTTATGGAAAGAGAAACATAACAAGTATATATTGTTTAGTGATATTAAGAAAAAAAAATATTCAAGTCAGAAAAGCATGTTATTCCGCCCCCTAAGTCCCCATCCTCCTACCCCCACTGATCATTCAAATCCCCTGTAATTGCTGGCTCTTCTCTCAACTGTGGATAAAAACACAGACAATCTTCCTATCTATTCACTCCCCCTCATAAAACTAAAATGTCCTCTGGTGACTTTTAGCCACTGTTACAAATCAATTTTTTTTACTAATCAATGTATTAAGATCCAATCAATTTTTTTTAAACCCATAATTTAGTTTAAGTTTGAACCTCTTCTTTTCCAGAATGTTATCTCCTTCAGATTAGCTGCCTGCTTGGTGTGCTTCGTTTCTTCACTCCACTGGCTTCTCCCCTAGTACCCAACTCCAGGCTCTTCACGGCTTCTTGTTTCCTGTTACTGATGGAACGAGTGAGAAGGGGATGCCTTGGGGAGCAGTTTAGTTAATAAGGAGGAATGTATCTGTTCCATTGATTCCCCAATTCTGACCGGACTTTGTGAAGCTATTCCCACTAGGCTTCAAGAGAAGAGGACATGCTTCCTTTTCTATAGGAATTTATAGCACATCAAAGATTCATATTATTCAAAGAAAGACTTAATTCTCAATATCCTTGGCACTTTCAACTCAACTGCTGTACTCTAGGAATCAGTGAAAAGTCAAAGTTTCAGAATCTGTTTTCTTCACCTCTTGTTCAAGTCTTGTACTGATGATGAGGTGTATCCTGCTGGAATGTGGTCATATTTGCCATGATGATATTGTTGGTGATCTTTAAGACTCATTTAACAATGAGGCTACAAAAATCCCGTTTCAACAAATTCTCTCAAACATTATTTAAAAGGTAGATGCAGAAGCCATGCATATTAATCACCTAGGCTCTTGTGTGATGCAAATTAAATATACTTTAACTTCATGCAAGACAATCAGAGAGACCCTCACTGAACTCCCTTATAGGCCAAACTTAGCTGGTAGCTTTAGTAACGTAGTAAAACCTCTATTTATCCACTTAGGTCATTGAGCTAATTTACGGGACCTGAGATGTCAAATCAGACTCTCAGGAAAGAGATTTTACCTATTGAACTTTGCTAAATCATTTCAAGGATGTGTCAAGAAAAGGGCTCAGACAAAGCAAAGAGCTAACTGGATCATCAGTGGCAGCTCCCAGATTCTGGTTCAGATTAATAAATTCAGAACTTCTGAAATATTAAACAACTTGAGGGAGTGGCACAGCTTTCATGACATTACCCTCCTATCCCCCAGAAGCCACGCCTGATAAATCCCGGGTTCTATTTTCCCAGGCAATCCCTAGCTTGAGGCATTCTAGTGAAAGCGGTTAAGAGTTAAGGTGTTTCTTACTAGCAAATAACGTTAGTTTATTACTCAGCAGTTAAGTTGACAGGGAGATTTTAAGGAGTCACCTACCTTCTTTTCTTTCCCCCAGTAGAGTTTCTAACAGCCACCATTCTCCCATAAAGGGAGTGAGAGGATCTCAGGCCATCCACTTTAACACCTTCCTCTCAGTTACTTAATGCCGGAATGTACCACTGAGGGGGGAAAAGTGTTAGTTTACCTGTAGGGTATAATTTACAAACTAGTTTAATGCAATGTAAACAAAAAATCAGGGTGATTAGGTGAAAGTAAATGACTCATAACATGATTAGAAGTCCCCATTTCAAAATTAAAACTAGGTTCTCAAGTAAAATAAGCAAAAAAAAAAAAAAACAACGTAATTTATTGGTTCATATTACTTAAAGGTCTCAGGCAATACCCCAAGACTCATTTTTCTGCCCTCTTTTCTCTGAGTTGGCTCAATTATTTGAGTCCATGAAGCAGCTGCCGTAAGCTGTAGGTTTGCAGCCAGACCAGAAGACTTAATCTAGCAGAAAGAACCACTTCCCAAGGAACTCAAACCAAAGGCCTAGAACTATATTTAATTGGCTGCAAAGGTTAGCTTGGGTCATGAGCTCTTTCCTGAACTAGTAACTGTGGCCAGTGGGACTAGCTATCCTGACCATTCCTAGGAGTTCTCGAAGTGCAAGGAAGATGCAGCACATGGAAAGAACATGGTGAGGAATTATTCATTCTAGGCAAAGGAGATATCCTTGCCATAGAAAGATGGAGGAGAGGTTGTGATCTGAAAAACCACAAATGCCTACCAGATCCTCAGACAAGAAATGGAGGAAAGGTCAAAGTAGCTCAAAGTTAAACAGGTTTTAAAATTATACTATGGGCTTACTATATACCACAGAGTTTAAAACATTGAATCAGGGAGAGGTTAAAAAACTATTGATGAGTCAAATAAATGTAAAAAAAAATTATCTTTGACAATTTGGCAGAAAGGTAAAGGGAATAAAAAGAGGCAAGTGGGAAACCCACAGTTTTCTGAGTCCCTGTCCTGAACTTCCTCTAACATCTGTACTGTAGAATTTCTACTTCACACTGGGTGTGATGGCTCACACTTGTAATCCTAGCACTTTGAGAGGCCAGCATGGGCAGATAGCATGAGCCTGAGTTAGAGAGCAGACTGGGCAACATGGTGAGACCTCATCTCTCCAATAAGTAAACAAAATGAGCCTGGTGTGGTGGTACATGCCTGTAGTCCCAGTTACTTGGGAGGCTGAAGTGGGTGGATGGGATGGCTTGAACATTGGAGGTCAAGGCTGCAGTAAGCAGAGATTGTGTCACTGTATTTCAGCCTGGGCAACAAAACTAGACCCTGTTTCAAAAAAAGTAGAATTTCTACTTCTACTTTCCTTTTCCATCTCTTCCTGTTCTTTTATCTACTAAATCATTTTGAAGGCACTATCCATAGCCTACAAATACCTGCAGAGTTTCCAAGAGGACTTTTTAAATGACTATGTAAGTATGTTGTATTTACATATCACACAGTGTGATATGTAAATCCATATGTTGTATTTACATATCGCACTGTTTATGTTGTATTTACATATCACACTATAAACTTACATAGTATATATGTTTTACATATATACTATGTAAGTATGTTGTATTTACATATCACACTGTTTTAAATGACTATGTAAGTATGTTGTATTTACATATCACACATGTTGTATTTACATATCACTATGTAAGTATGTTGTATTTACATATCACACTGTTTTACATATCACACTGTTTTACATATCACACTGCTGATAAAGACATACCTGATATTGGGCAATTTACAAAAGAAAGAGGTTTAATAGACTTACCGTTCCATGTGGTTGGGGAGGCCTCACAATCATGGCAGAATGCAAAGAGCAGCAAGTCACATCTTTTATGGATGGCAGGGGCAAAGAGAGAGCTTGTGCAGGGAAACTCCCATTTTTAAAACCATCAGATCTCATGAGACTCATTCACTATCATGATAATAGCATGGAAAGACCTACCCCCATGATCCAATTATGTCCCACTGGGTCTGTTCCACAACATGTGGGAATTGTGGGAATTGCAATCAAGATGAGATTTGATTGTGGACACAGCCAAACCATATCATGTATATTACATCATTCATCTTACCTTAAATCTGCATATCCTCTGTCTCATCTATTTCTGAATATTTTTAATGAGAATAAGAATAAAAATAATATTCTGCCTTTTGTTTTCTTTCTGTTTACTTCAGCCCAATTACGAATGCATTTCTTGGAAATGTTCATCATATCCTTTTAAGTCAATTTTCCAGTACAAGGTTAAAGACAGACATTTGAAAGATAAAAATCTGTTCAAGGATAAAACTTTGCTCATGGTAAATTCTGTGAAAATATTTAATAAAAAGTCAGATAATTTATTTTTTAAAAGATTTGTTTTCTGCTGTGTAATCTGTAAAGAGGTTGCCAAAGAATGAAAGAAAAAAAAACCTGAACTTGAAAAATGTATCAGAGAAGAAAGGGAGCCAGCATACTTCAGTACTAGCAAACTTATTTTAGAATGGTCATATGTCAGGTATAGAAAGTACATGGCCCAGTAGAAGGTATCAGCTGAGAAGGCCCACTAGCCGGCATTTTCTTTGTCAAATGACTGCAGGCCGGGATCTGAGCTTCAGGGTACTGACAAAATTGGAAAGCAGATAATAGACTCAGAAAACCAAGCTCATAAAGTAGCAATCAATATAACTCATGACTACTGTCCCCAAAGGCAGTCTCTGCTCTAACCCCATGCCAAATTTAGAGCTAGACTCAGCACTTCTTTGCTTTCTCATTAAAGCTCTACTTGCACCAAATCCTGCATTATTGAAGTTGATGCTACTGGATTTGCTAGAGAAGAGATGGAGAAAGAGGTTTTACTTTGCACACCTACAATAATTTGGGCAAAAACATCTCCAAAAAACATGCAATTTCCATAAAATTTCTTTTCACCGTGACTGGTGAAAGAGGCTCCTCTTCTCTTTGACTCCTCCTCTCTGGCCATCTGTGGTGTAATGCCCTAAATTAAGACTCAGATGTGTGCCATCTTGAAATCTATTAAAATGGCTTCCAAGGGCCTAACTACAAGTTTCCCTCCCAACTCTACGGATAAGGTCCCCTACCCAAAAAACCCTCCCTACTGAAAGCACTAGGTACAGTCCCCACTTATCCCTCGGTAGCAGGTTTCAGTTCCCTGCCAGTGAAATTGCTCAAACAAGCTAATCACATCCTCCTGGAACCAGGGGGTACTCCAAACTCTGCATACTACAATACCACAATGGCTGTCTCCCACAACTTCTGGTTGTTCATTCTATTCCCAGGTGCAACCCTCATGTGACACTGCACATCCTACTATGTCCTCCTCCCTGGGCTGTGAGTATATACAACTCATAAATTGCTGCAATTTCATCTGCCCGCTAACAGATGTTGTTTGTTGGGCTATCCCCATAATTCTAAGACAGGAATAAGAAAAAGTGATTAAAGTATCAACTCTTCAGTCCATCTGCCTCAAGTATTCTGACTTCCAGCATTTCTAAGCAAATTAGCAGTCTCCTTTCTCTGACTTTCAAATCTTCATTCTACCATGTACCATTTCAGGAGTGAGAAAAGTATCTCTGGTGAAGAAGATTCTGTGAGAATAACAACAAAAGATTCCTGCAGCCACCAGAATCCACCCTGCCTTAAATTCCAGTGAAGATGTTAAACAACTTTTTATTGTTATTGTACTATGTGTCTATAAAGCTAAAGTTCAATTTACAGTGTGAAATGTAACTGCCAGAAGACTCAGCCATTCATATTCTTTGCCAATAATTTTCATCTCTACGAAGATCTAAATAAAAGCTAAGGTATATTCAGGTTTTTTGGTAAAAGTAGAATCAGAGAAATTGAGGTTACTTGTATGAATTAAATATTCGATAGAAATAAATATAAAATTCCTAACAGCATTATCTCATTTAGTCTTCACAAAAATAAACTATCATTTATGTAGAGTTGTTATCTCCATAGCACAGATGTTATCTGCATAGCACAGATCCATGGCATGCTGAGAAAATGTTGGGTAATTTGCCCAGGGTCACACAGTGATGAGTGTTAATTTGGCTTTCCTGCCTCTTTACTAATATGTGACAAAAACTAGGTAAAGCCCTGAGGGTATCATAACACTTGTCCTTGTTATTATAAACTCTTCTCTGATTCTGTATTCCCTACATAGTAACATTTTAAGGGTGTGCCTTACTGCCTCACTCAGAACATGCCATGTAGTAGATGTCTGTACATAATCTATAGAATGTATGGATGACTACATGAATGAATATTAAAAAACATCCATTAATCTCTAGAACCATACTGCAAATATGAGCTGAATTCAATGTATCAGATTTATATGTCAGTATGTCCTTTCAGGGTCAATCATCCCTCATTGTCAGTTACAACTATTTTCTCTGATACTGTTTTCCTTCTATGTTCTAGATGTGACCAACAGGATCTCAAGATCTCCTGTGTGGGACTGAGCCAAATTCACCTTTTGCAGGTCTCAATTTGATAACACACCTTTGCTTGACCTCTTTCCCTTACTTCTTGCTTCTTTACTCAAAACTTTACATTTTTGAGGGAGCTTTTCCTAATAGGTAAAGCGCATGAAGCCTCATCTCAGGGTCTTTTAGGAAACTCACCCCAAGATACCACCTCTCTTCAACAGAACACAATTTCTCTTTAGACATTCTAAAACTAACCGTTCTTGATTAGCTTTAAACATGCTAACTTGGCCAGGCTTGTCTTGATTCCAGAAAGAGAAATAGTTCATGTTTATGTTGCCTTTTGCACATTTTTAATTTTATCAGTTGTATGTTGACTTTATGATTTAATTTGTGTTTTGGTTTTTTTTCTCCTTGAATCTGCTCCTGTATTGTCTGGAGTGAACACTGCTTTTATCCATGGAAAAATATACAAACTCTCCTTAGCCTTTTATCAACTGTTTTATTATGTCTTTTATTATTTGCAACAACCTACACTTCAGCAAGACAATGATTATTCTCCTCATTTAGAAAATAAGACCATCTTGGGCTCACAGGCAGGCCACCCAGGCATGTGATTTGGATGAACTGGGGCTGAGCCCAGGAATTCAGGTCTTCTGATTCCTAGAATAGTGCTCATTCCCACATCTATCAATCACTTCTTGAGACTAAGTCTTCACATACTGGTAATCAATAAGGTTGTTTTTACATGTTCTTAAAATCTCTTAACTCTGCCATGTTTTACAATCATATACCAAGCAGAGCAGCAGATCCTGCATGAAACATTAGAGAAGACCGAGACATTTAATTCTATGCATACGTGGCAAATCTTTACATATGCATACTAAATCTCTTAACTGTCATTTGTAATAGGGATGAAGTCATGAGTAACTTGCCCCACAATGGTTGATCAGTCTGCAAAACAAAATCCAAAACATCCCACAGTGTGCGTATGAAGGTGTCCGCAAGGGAAATTGACTTTTTGGTCTGAAAAAAAAATTTGTGTCTTCTAAAAAATGTCTTCTGTTGGACTTCTCACCTTTTTCAATAAATCAGGCTGTTGTGAACAAGAACAGTGTTGACCGAATTAAGACAACCATTGTAACAAGAAAAAAGTCAACATCTGCTCTATTGTAAAAGAGAAGATGGAAAAGCTATTCATTTTTTCTTGTTTTAATAACACTCTCTTGAACAAATTTAGTCCTCATTGAAACTTTACAATAACATAATAGCAATGTGAGGCCTATTAAAAATGCTAGAACTTAACAAAACATTTTATTTATTAATGTACTTATCTATTTATTTCTGAGATAGGAAAGACCATGGGAACAGGGAGATAGGTAAAGAAATCAACAACTTGATTCTCTACATTTAGATAACCAAGGAAATGTCTCACAGCAGTTGGATGAAGAAGCCAGGAGTTTAAGGGAAAGTCTGGGCCAGTGATACACATTTGTGTCATCAGCATATAGGTGGCATTTCAAGGGATGGAATTGGAGAAGATCACTGAAGAGTGAGGATAAACAGCAGAAACAAAAGGTAACTTTCAATAGCATGACCTTTATTAATGTGCATATTCCCAAGAGCTCCACAAACATGATACAGATTCAAATAATCTATTCTTTTAGAATTAGCATAAAATGAATCAAACATGGCATCATCCTGACCTAAAAGTTCTTTACTCCCTACACGTGACCAAAATGCGGGTTACAAAAATTGTAAGTGTTCAGGATTTCTGTTCATGAAAGCTTTCTTCACACATTAATGGTTGATTGTGATGATGTCAGACAAGCAAAGAATGGTAAATGGTGAAAAAGTTATACAATGCCAAACCATATAATTACCTCCAATAATCCTTCCCTTATTGCTTACTTCCCCCAAAACATTTCTTTATCTTTGTAATCCTTCACATAACCAATAATTTCCTTTCACTTAAAATATATTATTTGTTTCTAATTATATTGAACAAATCCACTTACAAGCTCTACTGGACAGTGTATGTGTGTGTTTATACATTTCCATTTTAATATGAACTCCTCAACCCTTATCTTTACTTTGATCAAAAGCATTGTTTTTGTAGAAATAAAATGGTGACAAAACACACATGGTACATAAAAGACCTGATAGTCGAGGACAGATGTTCAGGAGTTATAGCATTAGTCTATCCTAGAGACGGAGACCCAAACCTAGAGACAGGAAAAGAAACACATAGATCCAGAAGGCCTTTACAAATAATATTAAAGCAATATTAGGCCTATCATATAACAACAAAATTCAACCTATTACTTGATATACTGTTTTATATATTTCATATATTGTATTACATATAATACTCTATTATTATAGTTTTATATGTATATTTTAAGTTCAGATTGTGATATATTTTTGGTAGGAACCATATATGAAACTGTTCTTTTAACAAGACTTTTTTCTGGCACTGATTTGTTACTCCAGCAAGGTTTCAGCCTTCTTAAATATTTAGATAATTAGATAAGAATTTTTTTTTTTTTACTTTGTAACCCCATGCTGGGCCTCATGGAAGTATTAGGAAAAAAACTACAGAGTATGTTGATACGAAATCAGTTTCGGAATCAATAAACCCAACTTTATACACTTCATGCAATGACCATTTATATTCCATTCATCCCTTGGATACTTGAAATTATCCCCCAACAACAGCTGTTACGATAGATGACTGTGTACCACTTGACCTCAATATGGCAGTTGTGTGTGCCTTCTGCAGCTGTCAAACTATAATAGAAGGAGCGGCAGAATTCTACCAAAGCCATGTCTACGAGAAACCAAAAGTATTTTGCATTGTACACAGATTAGAAAAAGAAATCCTAAATTCAAGGTACATAAATGAGATAAGCTGGTCGTTTTACAATGCGTGGACTAAACTAATGAGTAGTTCATTGTTGTGTTCCAAATAATTGATTTCCCATCATAAAAAAAGATACGTATCTCCTCCCCATTTCTACCAATTGGCTTTACGTGATACTAGGCTCTAGGTTCACAGGGATGAGAGATCAATTGCCACTGTAAAAGCCATCACCATTGATCCACCTTTAAGTTATCCTAAACCTTGCACACAAACACGCACCTGCAAACACTCATGCAGCAACACTGTAAATAGAAGACAATAAGACACATTTACATTTAACTGTGATTACTCTGAAAAAAAAAAAAAACTGATGAACATTTTACTTGTCCCTGAAGGAAATATAAGTACTAACACTTCATGTCTATTCATTATAATTGGCAAAGGTGTCTTGAAATTTAAAAGATTTTTTTCAACTTATTTTAGTCTGTACAAATAAAAAGACATGAAAAACTTCAGAAGTGACTCTGGTCATTCCAGACATTTTTCACTGATAAAAATCAAAAGGGACAACTTCTAAGTTTGTAAAACTTGGCGGAGACTCTGCAACTGCCAATTGTTGGCAGATTTTCATTCCCTCCCCCATCTTGTGAGTCTGGTTTTTGTGTAGTAAACCCTTTGAAGTCCATGGGTGTTCCCTACACAGAAAAAATTGTGTCTGGTGAATCAGATCTTTACATTTTTGCATTCTCCCTACAGTTTGTAAATGTTTAAGGCTTAAGTAACATATATTCAAACTGCATCTTCTGCTTTTCTTCATCAGAGTATAAAAAGATACATTTAAATTATACAAGCTAGAGAAAATATTAACCTGGATGCTTTCCAGAAACAAAAATAATTATTCAACTGAAACTTAAAACATGCATTATACAAATTAACGACAATCACTATGGAGAACTAGAAATTAAATTGTAAAATATGTATATATATACATATATATGAAGTTTAAGGATGCAGAAAAATATTCCTATTAATTTGTAAATTACTTTACCTCTTTCTCTGTCTCTTTCTTTCTCTTTCCGCCTCTTCTCTTACTCTCGCCTTTTGTTTTCACTCTCCGTTTCTCTCACTCTCTGTCTCTCTCTCCTATTTATGAGACTTAAAAAAGTTAAATCATCTGGCCTCAAATTTTCCACATTAGGGTCTCCTCTAAAATGGAATTTCTTTTGAAGGCTTAAGCAAGATCTGTCTAGCTATTTGTGCGTTATGTGAAAATAGAAGAAATATGCTTCTCCAGTTATAAAACAAATACTGTTAAGATTTTTCTTTTTGCTCAAATAAATCAAACAGAGCAGGAGCTATAAACTTTCAATATGGAAAGATTAGAATCCCATTGAGAAAAGAAAATGCAGCTAAACTCAATGAAAATCTTCTAAGTACTTTTTATTCATTAATTTATAGAAGTCAAAGAAAAGTGGTTTGTGCACACCTAGCAATACATGTCTATCTACCTGTACAAAAAGGTCACAAAATTTATGCCTTTGGGTGGCGACAGTACATGCCTGCCTGTGGTCTACTCCTCCTTCATATTGAAGGTAAATCTTGGGAAATTACAACTCAAGAAATTACTATAATAAATATTTCATGAACAATTGAAGTATGTGTTGTATTTATGTGTAAAACTTAAAAAAACAATACACTGGCCAGGTGTGGTGGCTCACGTCTGTGATCCCAGCACTTTGGGAGGCCGAGGCAGGTGGATCATGAAGTCAAGAGATCAAGACCATCATGGCCAACATGGTGAAACCCTGTCACTACTAAAATTACAAAAATTAGCCGGGCATGGTGGCACACGCCTGTAGTCCCAGCTACTCGGGAGGCTGAGGCAGGAGAATGGTTTGAACCTGGGAGGCGGTGGTTGCAGTGAGCCGAGATTATACCACTGTGCTCCAGCCTGGGCAACAGAGTGAGACTCCATCAAATAAAAACAAAAACAAAAACAAAACAAAACCACTAATATTATATTTGATACATATTATTAATACATATATTCTGTGTTCTGCTCTCGCTCCAGATTAATTGAGGCCTACCCCATTCTATCTCATCCTTAGTCTCCAAATTCTTAACATCCTTAGTCTTCTAAACGCTTAACCAGCCTTTTTCTCCACTCCCAAGCTATGGTTTCAGGAAACTCTATGTGTCGCAGTTTATAAGCATCTTCTATATTTTCACTCTTGGTGACCCAAGAGAAACCAGTTTTCTCCTTACTTCCAAATGGCAACATCACCATCTGTAACTGTGTTCTACCTGAAATAGAAGAAAAACTGTCAGCACTTTCTCTAGCCTCCAGTGACTGTTTTCAGCACTGTGATGCCAGCTTTGAACACTCCGTGACTATCCTTCATCCTTTTGAATCCTTTGGATTATAGGTCACTTCTTTCTATTCCTTCACATATTTGGAATGGGGTTCAACTGTTTGTCTTTTCTCCACACTACATTTCCCTAACATCTTGAGCCACATCCTCATTTGTATAAATGACCATCTCAATGTTGTGTTTTTTCTGCTTCCAATGCTTCCATAAAATTTTACTTCCATGATTTCACCATTGCCTTTCTCCACCTTTGGGGTCCACATAACACTGCTATTGGCCAGGATCTCTCCATTTCCAACTTGGCTTAGTGGCACTGCCTCAAAATTAATTCCCTGTTTTGGGATTCCTGTTCCTTACCCCAGTCCATTCTCCACCCCGATTGTCAACTACAGCTATCTGCTGTAGTTTTTAGTTATCTGCAAGCATTTTTAGTTACAGTGCTTTAGTTTGTGACTTTGATCTTCCCACATAGTTCCATTTTACCTCAAAATGTTAGTCTGTGAACTTCAAATTTTGACTTGCTGCTATGAAAGGTAACAGACACTTTTCTCCCACAGCCAGCTATGCTTTATCAGTAATATCATGATATGATTTTTCTTTTGGCTATTTTTAAACTTTACATACAACACTTAAGTGTCTCCATATTAAGCAGCTTTAGGAGGTATTTCTTAAACCTTTGTTATGTAAAAAGAGAAATATGAAATTATTACTTCTAAAGAGTGGAACAAGTTTATGAGACATTCACTTTTCATCCTGTACCTCTCTGTGCTGAGTTACTTGTACTTGAATTTCCTGAAAGAAAAAACAAAGATCTGATTATGACATTCACATGTAATGATGGCCCATTTTCTCAAAGATTAGGTTTTTCATAGTCCCATAATGTTGCAGTTTACATAAACTAGGTGCACCTCCGCCCTAGTGCTCAGCACCAAATCGATTTTCCTGCTTTACAATACTATTCCCTGCTGTTCTTACCGTTTATCCCAAGCCCTGGCTGACTTATCCAGAACTATGCCCTCAGTACTGTGAACAGGCATTATTCACCAAATAAATGAATTTCACAGCTGCAAACTTGAAGTAATAGTTCACAAATCCAGTATATTCTGATATGGCATCCCACATGCAATTCTTGTTCTCTTATCATGGCAAATCTGTCAGAAGAAAGATCAGGTTCTCTCACATCCTTGTATTAAGACACATTAAGCAAAAATTCAATCCCCTCTCTAAAGCCAGATGACAGGTGACTTAGCCTATGCTTGTTCACCCAGCCACGTGCTCTTTTACAGATACCTTCCCACCAGCAGCTGCTGCAGCAGCCGCCATGCTAGTAAGGCCCCAGCAGGCCTCAGCAACGCACAAATTAGGCCTTAGCGTCCAATTCTTTGCATCTTCCAACTCTTCTTGGCTAGGCTGTAAGGAACTCTAAGTCAAAGTAAATTTTCTGCTTCATGTAGAAATGATTTAAGCTCCAGTAAGAAAATCAATAAACATTTTTAGAAGAAATAATGCAGTGGCACTCCAAAGTTGTCAACATTCTTCTAGCAACATTCCCAAGCTTCATCAGCACATTTATGCATTTCTTTTTCCCCTACTTCAACCATTTCAGCAGAGTTCTCAGTTGGGGGGATATATTTTATTGTAAGTTTTATTCCCATGTTGAAGTAAAAAGAACATTTTCTTTCACCACGTGTATTTTAGGAAAGTGAACTTTTCAATTCATATTGCGGATGGCAGCATCCATTCAGGTTCCATGATCCTCAGGCAGGACTTTGTCTACTGGCCCCCAAACCAGAGGAGAGGCACTAATTACTCAGCCACCAGAGCTACCAGTCAGAAGAAAACTGCTTGGATTGCTTTAAAAAAGGAAAAAAAAAAAAAAAAAGCCAGGGAAAGAACCTCGCAGCCAAGGAAAGAGCGGACAATAATTTAAAGCATTTCAAAAATGTCTTGTTGATATTGAATACAAAATGAGAAGAAAGGACAGTCTCTAAAATTAGACAGAAAAAAATGCAGATTAAGAAAAACCACATTTTCTTTTTTAGCAACCAAATAGATTTTTCTCCAAAATAGTTTTTTTAATCAAATAAGAACATCAAATAATTCCAGAAAGCTTATCCAATCTACAACTTCAGAACAGGAAGGCTAACATTCTTTATAGACAAAATGTTCCATTGTGTAGCTATAATCTAGTCGTTTTATATTATTGAGGCACTTTCCACCATGAAGTCTAAAATAGAATAAATGAATCTTATTTTTAATCATCACAGTAGAACTGTAGAGGGAAATAATTCTCTAGTTCCAGTTTCCTCTGCTTTCTGTACTCCATCCATATTGCCTATTTTTTATGCCTTCCAACTCACTGCATTTGCCGGTTCAAAGCCAATGAATTTGCTGTTCCCTCTGCTGGAAACCTGCCCCGACCAGCCCTCCACCTCACTTGTCACAAGCCTCTCTATCAAACACATCTCATATGTTCATTCCCTCAGCAACCACTTACAAAGAACATGCTGTGTACCCAATACTATTCCAGACACAGGTGTTACATCAATGAGCTCATTGGGCTCACATTCTAGGAAAAGAAGAGAAGCTATGAATAAATAAACAAATCATATGGAGTACATCAGATGGAATAAGTAGCATGGGCAGCAATAATTCAGGGTGAGGGGACATGGGATACTGAGATGGCGGAGATGGCGTTTTTATGGTGCAGTTGCTGTATCCTTTTTGAAAGTGGCATTAGAGAAAGCATCTGAAGGAAAGTATGGGGTGAGTCTTCTAAGGGAAGAGCATTCTAGGCTGAGAGAACAGAAAACACAGAGATTCTGAGGAAGGAGCACGTTTGACATGTTTGAGGATTAGCAGGATGCCAGCATGGCTAGGGCCAATGAGCAAGGGAGGGAGGATCAGGGGCTACTGAGCTGTTAACAGAATCAGATGATCTGTGGGGGGCTCCCACTCTGGCCTGAGCAAAATAGGGGTCATCAGAGGGTTTTGAGCTAAGAAGCGCATAGACTGACTCTAGGTTTCACCAGGATCACTGGGATGCCTGTGTAGAGAATAGAGTGTAAGAAGGGAGAGGAGAAACAGAGAGAGCAGTTACGAGTCTTTGCTGTAGCCTATGTAAAAGACAGTGGTCTCCTGGGGCAACATGGAGGTAATGATGGTAATGAGACAATGCAGGATTCTGCAGGATTCTTTTAAAAAGTAGGACTGATAGCACTGACTGAGGCATTAGATGTGTTAACTTCACTGTGACATGCTCAGGGAACCCAATTTCAGACCAAGGTGTATATACCTTTGGGTATATACACCCAAAGGACCTGACATCTATTCTCATAAATGCATTGCATACTTACAGTCTTTTTGCCACTTTTATCTTTCCTGTAACCCCAGCTCCCAAAGCAGTGCTTTTCAATAAACATTCTATGAAATGATTCCATGAATGCAAAATTAGAGAGTTTGTGCATTTCTTTACCTCAACTTGTAACGCTCTCTGTAACTTATTGACTTGATAAATCCTTATTCATCTGCCAATTATCACCTTCTTCTGAAGCCTTCCATTTCCCCTTTTCCCAAGACAAATGAATCCCTAACCCTCCAGTTTTTGAGACTTCTACTCTGCATGTACTGCTATGTATTGCAATTTACTTCTGTAGTATGGTTAAAAAAAATCAACAGATGTGCTCTTAGCAAACAATGATATCTCATAGTCAATGGTTTCTGTTACTGCAATGCAATAAACTCTCCTCAGCACTCTTAGGCCTCTAGGGCATATGCTATATGCACAAGTACCACTTTTAAAAATGATAACAAAGACTATATTGAATATTTATGTTATGCCATACTTTATGTTAAGCATTTGTCTAAATGGTCACATTGGCTTTCACAAAACACGATATGAATAAGAACAATTTTATCCCATTTTACAAATGAGTAAACTGAGGATAAACTGCTTGTCTACTTTATGCAGGTCCTGTCAGAATGAGAATTCAATCCTCAGCACAAAGATCATCACCAAACAACCTCTATGCCCTTCTGCCTCTCTCAAAAGAAGTGGGTTGAGTTCTATGTCTAGTCCTAGAGCAGACAAAAGATAATAGACACAGAAAATTATAGTTAAGTTAAATCAAGTGTTCAGTAGAAATAGAAACATCCAAATCCTAAGCCAAACTGACCATGTTGACATATAACTTCCAGGAATTTTCAAAACTATGCAAGGCAAGATATTTTTCATGGGATAATATAAAAGGCATTGAATCCATTTAATTTCATTTCCAAAAGATAAGATAGCCTCAAGAGACATGTGAGCTACCTTTATTTTTAGGTTCACCTCTTCTAACAAACTGAAGCTTCCTCAAAAGAAGCCCTCTGCCTTTTCCATTTTTCATTCCACTACTCAAAGTTCTTGTTTAATTTTAAGGAATACAGTCATCCAAATCTTGCTCCTTTTATGGGTAAATCGACTCAAACCTGAAGAGATTAGATTACACAATCCCATCATGTAGGTGAATTCTCACCAGAAGATGCCCAGTGCCTGGACTCCTGTTGTAATGTTTTCTATCACCCACCACATTTAGAACCATGAGACAGAGTCTCCTACAAGAAAACTAGGATTCAAGAAGAAAGGAAGGAAGGGGGGTAGGAATGAAAGATGGGAATGAAGGAAGAAAAGGATGGAAGGAAGGTGGCAGGAAATCTTTATTTTCTTTTCCTAATACAACAAACACCAGAGGCAAGTTCAGTTACAAAACGTATTTAGTGGAAAAATTCCCTCTTACTGATATTGCAAAGTATGTGTCAGCTACTGTGTGGACACTATTCCCACCTAATAATGCTTTTTAATATAGCCATTTTCTTGACCATAAATTCTCTCATTCGAGTCTGGCATTATATGGAGACAATAGAGTCATTTATATTTCATTGAATTTCCACTTCCTAGACGGTGGCAGTAATAATCTCCAACATAAATGACTTTATAACCCATTATTAAATATTTAGCAAGCACTTCATCTGCGGTTGACACATTAGAAAAGCAGAACCAAATCTCTCTGTAGCCAAGAATGGAATTATTAACCAGTGAAGTAGATCCATACCATAAAAATTAATAATAATAAAGCCAAGCAATGACCAGTTTAACTGCAGTAGATTCTCAGGTATGAAGGTTTTTCTAATGCAGAGTTGCAACTTCTGGCAAATTATTGGAAGAGACCTATCTTACAAGTTAGGGACCCTTTATGCCAACCTCCACTCCCTCCACAAGCCCAAATTTCCCTGACACCTCTGCCCTTTTGTTCCCCCCTACAACACACATTGCCATATATATTTGGTGAAATTTCTTCACTTGCATTTTGATTAATTTGACTTTAACTTTCATTGCCCTCAACACCAATTCTTTGCCTGAGGCTAGACGTGTTTTATAAATAGTTACCAGCTGAATTAAATTAAAGCATTAGTTCAATGCCCTATCACTTCTGTGAACATTTCTTCCTTCAAGAGTCTAATCTGCTTGTGATGTATTGAACGACAAACTTCTTTTCCTCCTCAACTAGCCTCTGAGGTCCTTTTGGCTGCAACCCAGGGCCATTAATCTCAATCATATATTCTTCAACCGGATGCGTCATCTTTTGTGTTCCGGTAAGACTATTTGAGGAATGATTCTAGACATTCATTTTCCTAGGCTCTGAGCTTCTCTGCAGTCTGGCCTTGCTGACTGTGTAGACGAGCCCTTGCTATAACTGCCATCAACTTATTCCGGGGTGGGGGGAGGAAGTGGCAGGAAACAAGGTTCAAGAACACTTCTGAGCAGTGACAGTGAGCGCAGTCACTAGTGTTCTTTTCTGGGCCGGTACCTCATGAGTTCACCTTGCTACCACAGAGGAAACCCAGAACAACTCCTTGTCTGTACAAGTCACTGAACCATGGCTCCGTGAGGTCAGCTGCTCTTGGATCCACTCGTTCCTCGGCTTAAAGACGTGGCAAGTTCCAACCAAACTTGATCACCCATTCCCACATATCACAGTAGCTTTCAAGCCTTAAAAATGATCAGAATGACATGAGGCAACTTGTTAAGTGCAGATTCCTGGCACACACTGCTCGAGACATCAAGTCAACTGGCTTGAAATAATGACAAGAGATCTAGCATTTTGACAAGTCCATCCACATTGCTCTGAGATAGGTGAATTTCAGACTATAATCCTGTGAAAACTACTGGCCTTCCGTCTGTGCTGCATGCCATCATATTTTCATCAGTTCACATTATTATTCTTGTGAATCAATGAAGATCAATGGACTCTAGTAGTAGAGATTCAGTAGACCTTCCTTTTTCAAGTAGCTAGAAGGGAAAGTTGAGGAGAGCCCATTTTCGGGATATAGTTCTCTGCCATCTGTCATATGAGCATATATACTTGTAATAACTGGTTTAACGGTGTTTACTCACTAATTTTACAGTCACTGCTTAATTGTGCCAATAATTAAACTATACATATCAGGTAATTTTTTAAAGAATAATTAGCTTGCATATTAAAACCCAAGGAATTATCACATCATAGAAAATGTCACAAATATAAATATATGACAGAAATATGTTTTGGGGGAAGAAAAATAAGTCTACAGTTGTAAGGCATTGAGAAACAGTGATATAAAACTGTTTGGCCTTTATCTTAGATAATAACCTGACCTCAATGGTTCTTCTCCTTGATTAAAACTAGGTAGTTTCTAGAAAGCTTATTTTCGGTTCTCATATTTTATCTAATTTTCTAGGTCAAAAGATAAAGAGTGAGACAAAGAGGAATTGCTCAAGTACTGAGATGCGTGTCAACTCTTCCAAGAACTTTCAGAATTCATTGAACCTGTAACATAGCTTTTGTAATCTTTTTCTGTGAAATCCAGTACTGTGACAACTTCATAGGGTCTAAAGTGTGCCTTTCTTAAAGGACCTCGAGATTTATTTTCCCAAGCTTTAAATGAGTGAAAATGTGTTGTGTTGAAACTTCCCAAGAAGTAACTGCATTTACAATGGAATCTTCCATTGTTTATGGGCCTGATGAAAGCATTTGGCACTTAATGATTCCCAGACTATTTCAACTTTTTTAAAAAGTCAAGAAAAAGAAATTAAAATGGCGAAAAGTAAATGTTTTGAATGCTAACACTAAAATATGTGGATTTTTAAACCTTACAAAGAAGTGAATGCAATGATTTGTTTCAGACGTTATGAAAAATTTTAATGACTGTTGACCTGTTTGAATGAGGAAAATGAAACATGAGAGAAAGTGACTGAAAACAAGATATCGGGTGGCCCTCTGAAATTCAAGTCTGTTGCTATTAGCCCTGGTTTAATTATCTTCCACTCCCTCACGGTTAGTTTTCCCATAAATGTTAACAGTCCCTATGAAATCTCAGCACTTACTTCAGTTGGACCATTTCTCAGTACTCTAAGTTATGTATTCTGCTCAACATCTAGCCAGTTAGAGACACCACACATAGAGCATACTGACCAAGGGTCAATTTTGGACAGCTACAACCTTTAATTTGAATTTATTATAATTACAGAAAAAAAAACTATTATAATTTTCTCCAAATTATTTTGGGCAGAAGAAACTAAGTAGTTTATCCTTAGCTGATGCTACCAACTTAAAATTGCCTTCAGAATATTTGTTATACGATAAAGGTTACTATTGTATGAACGTAACATTAAATCCCTTCTTTGCTAAAATTAGGTTATATGTAAAGTATGTAGAAAGTACAGACAATACCTTCTGCTAAATGATTTTATCATTTGAATATATCTTCAAATGTAAGAAACCTATCAGTAAGGCTTCATTGCAACACTACAGACTGCATTTTATTAAACAGGAAAGCCAATGGCGTTTATCCAAGTTCTTTGTCAACATGCTTTAAGTTTGAAAGATAAGTTAAAACAACAGAAATTCTGGAGCCCAGTGTTATAGCCCAGATTCCTTTATCTCCTGATTTTTCTGTTGCCAAAATCCAAAGTTTAGAACTGCAAGTGAACAAACTCTGAAGGCTCAATATTTACTATTTGATAAGTATCTAAAATGTAGTGAAAGCTGAACACACAGAATTTCCTTGGAGCTCCTACTAGCAACATACTAGTAATAGCAATGATTGATTTTCATGCCGCTCACTCTTTCTGCGTGTCTCTTCTGCCTTCTCATACCCCAAATCCAATGAGCATCTCCACATTCCACCCTGGTCTCTTTAAAGCTTCCAGATTCAATGACCCTTTAGAAATATCCTCCCTGACAATAATGTACGCTCCAAAATAAATTCCTTTTAACTCTTTTTAACTTTCTAATCATCTATTCTATTTGGATCTGAGCCAGCGTGTAGTTAGAAATTTAGAATAACATATCTATATTGGTAAACAGTGGTTTCTTTTTAAGTGGAAAAAGCAGTGTTTTCTTTTTAAGCAAAAAGGAGAATTTATTGGCTCCTTTAATTAGGAAATCAAAGTTAATTACATAATCTTTATATACAACTAGATCCACAATTTTGAATAATGTAATTAGGAATCTCTCACTCTACTGTTTTTCATTCTAGTCATTTATTTTCATCCAGGTTCTGTCCATAAACAATGAAAACAGCTCTGGAATGCTGTAGCTTTACATGATACTTAGCATTTGCATTCTCAGAGGAAAAGAGATCCTTTCTCCCCTGGTATACAGATAATTTTCCCCAAACATGCCTTAATTGGCTCTGCCTGGATTATATGGCCACGCTGGACAATCACCAAGGCCAGTGAGATGGCATCAGTGATTAGTTAGCAGAGATCAATTTTCCACTTCTGTGGCAAGCAAGTAGGTGTTGTGATTGATAAACTACCATTTAGGAAAGGGGAACCTCACAAAAGGAAAAGAAGGGCCGTTTCCCTCTGCCCCCTCTGTAGATCGAATGACATGCTCACCATGTTAGAGATATTTTCATTTCTTAAGAAATCTTGATGCTACAATTATTTTCCAAGATTGCTGGTAATGTCACTGGGATCTTGAAAAAATTATTTTGCCATAGGCCCCTTCCAGAATCCCCATAAGGATGGCTCATCACCTTTGGCTTTTTATTTTATTTCCATGATCTAATTCCCAAGGCTTGCTGCTCTCTGAAAATCTATGTGCATTTATCCCTTTCCAAAGGACACTTAAGAAGTGAATCAATTGTCAGAAAACCAAAAGACACGCATACTTCTCATCTCCATTGCAGTTTTACAGATAAATTTACTGAGAAGTTGGTTTCTAAAGCATTGTTATAAAATATTATTCTCAGTAAATGCATCATCTCATTATTGTTGAAGTAAATCAAGTAAAAAGGAAAAGAAATATGTAGGGTAAATATTATTTTTCCAAATTCAGTTCTTCAACCTCAATCTCATACCCTGATGAAAGATCATCTTTACTTGTTATAAATTAGACAGAATCTTGGAATTACCTCACACAAAACTACCCTGGAAACCTCTTTGAACCTGACATAGTTTTGATTATATTTATTCATTTGGAACCTACCGCTTCTCTAAAGATAATGCATTCCTGACAAAGAGTCAGCACTTTTAAATATTCAATATCAGGTAAAATCTTGCCCATTTTTTTTCTAAATAACTATAAAATCTGGCATGAAACTATTTAGAATCTTAAATTATAATTTTTTTAAAAAAACTACTCATCAATAAATTTGTACATTAAGCACATATGTTAAGCTTGGATTCGAGGATGCTGTGAGTGGCTAAAGTATTAATAGTTTAAAGCTGGAACATCATCAAATGATGCTGAGAACGATCTTCCACCATTAAGTAGCATTGGAATGCAGTATTAAGAATTTACTATGAGACAACAAAGTTAAAACGTTTCAATAGGGTAGATGATCATATTTTTAACTTGAATTAATATCAAATGCCAAAACTTCTCAGTGCCTTGCAAATTCTATGAACTGTTAAATTGTCCATTTATTATTTCAAAGCTGTGTTGGCACTTCCCAATCCATCCAGACAAACATCTCTCTCAGCTTCTCTCTATCTCTGTCTCCCTTTCCCTTCCTCTATCACTTCAAACATACACACACATGCATGTATATAAAGTCACACACACACACACACACACAAACTCTTGCACACTTGCAAATGCAAAAGATATATTCTTCCCATTATGGATTTTCATTGTACTTAGTGGAAAATCTCTTCAGACCATATGAGAATATAGGACTTAAGACAGACTTTGATCTGGATCTTGATAACACTCTATTGGTTCATAGAAATCGGTTCAAAACTCTGTACGAAGCTTTCTATGATTATGTTGTAACCTTGGTATTCCATTCTCTACATTGTTGTCCAAGTGCTGAAGTAAAAGAATGCCATAGCAGCGTTCATCCCTGGATTTTCCATTAAAAACGGTGACCATGTGCGTGGTGTAGATGAAAGCAAGATGCCCTGGCAGCTTTTGTTAAGCAAGTTGAAATGAGGCAGGTTATAACTTTTAGAGTCACTGGGACGTAGCCTCAAACAACGAAGCATAAAAGTAGGTGGATGGAATCCACAGCAACTGCCGGGACAGCTTCACATAACTTTAAGGGAACTTTTTATCTTTTCTGAGCAAAGATGTCAGACTGTCTGGAAATCCTAAAAAGAAAAATTTCAGCATACTTTCCAGATGGTAGGGGAAAATATCAAATACAAAGCCTATTATATGTTTTCCCAATTTATTTTATTATGGGGTGTCATGTTTTTAACTATACTCATGGATCTTAATGCCAGTCATGGTAGAGATGCATATCTCCTCTGCCTTCTCATACCCCAAATCCAATGAACATCTCCATATTCTAATCTGGTAATTACTTTTAAATTAAAGTGCAACAAGAAATAGACAAAGGTAAACATGTGTATATATAGGTAAAAACGTGTGTGTGTATGGATAATGCATGTATACACACATATATATGATAATATACAGTAAAAAATACAGGAAACAGATATTCTCCTTTTGTGAATATTTTAGATGATAAAATTAAGCCCCATCAAGTATCAAATTTTGAAATAACTTAAAGAATGTGATTAGATTGTTTGTAACTCAAAAGATAAATGTTTAAGGGAATGGATACTCCATTCTTCATGATGCGCTTGCTTCACATTGCCTATATCAAAACATCTCAGGTACCCCATAAATAGATATATCTACTATATATCCACAGATTTTTTTAAAAGAATAATTTTCTTACAAAAAGAATTTTCAAATGTATATCTTTCTATAACAAAACTATTTGTCACATCATCACATTTTAAATAATTTTTAACATATTTTAAAATATTCTTTATGATAGATTGGTTTTAAAACCTATTTAGATCCCTGGAAATAATTTTCAATGTACTTTTGTGTTTTCTACTGCTACTCATAATAATTCATCTTGCTGTAATGTCAAAATTTTTCTTACCATCACTGTCTGCTTCTGGCCACACTCCTTACCTCCTTCCACTTGGCCTTCCTGATACTAGTTGGGATGATTAACAAAGTTGTCAAGCTTGTTAAAAGTGTCATTTCCAAATTAAAATAATAAAACCAAACATCAAATTAGAAAATACCACGGTAGCTATCCCTAAGGCAGTTTCACACAACTTCCCTACATGCTGCCTAAGAAAGCCAGGAAAATGATGAAACTCAAAATGAAAACTAGGACAGTCAATTCAGAAGAGATTCCATATAGCACAAAGCAGATTGGATTAAACTGAAAAACACAATTGACGGTCTAACGGTTGAGAACCTGCCCACCAAAAGAAAAATGGGAAGACCTGTTAACTTTTTTTTAAATCTTTGTCCATTGGGTCAGCTGTGCAAGATACATACCAACAAGAATACAAAGCATTCGCCCCACTATTTAATAGATGGTACATTTGATTGATCCAAAGTGCCCATCTTGCATAACCTAAGTCTAATCCCACCCTCCACTCTAACACCTCAACACACACACACACACACACACACTTTTTTTTTTGTCCTTTTAGAAAATAAAGCCTAAAAAAAGAAACTAAGCAGGAAGAGAATACAGTGTATTGAAAAACAAAGATTGGAGTGCTTTTATGGCATTTTAGAAAATGTAACCCTCCAAGATAAGATTTGTAGATGGCATGAAAAGCCTTAATAAATTTTTAAAAAGTGGTTGTAATTTTTATACATTCCATTGCTTTGCAATCTAATATTTATTTTACAGGTAAGATTTTAATATTCACAATTGGGCTAGGAGTTGTGCATAATAATATCAGATAGTACAATGACAGTTGCAAGAAAAAAAAATCTACATGAGATCAGTGAATTAAGGATGGGGCAGTCAACATGTCCTGTTTATGAGAAACATCAGACCTAGAGACATCGATACTATTTCAAATAAGAATTACAAAAAAAAAGGAAAGAAAATTAAAGGGTCTTAAAAAACATTGCAGAACAAGGAAAAGGAAAGCTCATTCTGTAGACTAAATACCTTAGCAAGCCACCAAGCAGCCAGAATAACTGTTCAAAAAGTATGGCATTTGCAGAAAAACTCAAAAACACTAAGAATAATTTAATGTAAAACAAGTGCAAAAGCCTTTAAAAGATTAAAGTTTTAGAAGATCCAAAATCTTTAAAAGTGAGATAGGTTAGGTAGAGGCATTACACTTTCTGATTTAAAAACATATTAGAAACCTACAGTGATCAAAACAGTATGATACTGACATAAAATAGATATATGGACTAATGGAACAAAATAGAGAGTCTACAAATAAACCTATGCATGTATGATCAACTGATTGCTTACAAGGGTGGCAAGAATATACAATGGGGAAAGGACAGTCTCTTCTATAAGGAACATTCAGAAAACTGTGTATACACATCAAAGAACAGAGTTGAACCCTTATCTCACACCACACACAGAAACCAAGTTAATATGTATTAAAGATTTAAACATAAAATTTGAAATAGTAAAACTCTTAGAAAAGAACATCTGGGAGAATAGCCTTTGACATGGTCTTAGAAATTACTTCTTGGATATGACATCAAAAAAAGCACAGACCACAAAATCAAAAGTAGACAAATGAGATTATCTCAAAACAAAGAGCTTCTGCACCACAAAGAAAACAACGAACAGAGTGAAAGTGAAACCTCCAGACTGGGAGAGAACATTTGGAAACCATATGTCTAGTAAGGGATTAATATCCAAAATATATGATGAACTCCTGCAACTCAAAAACAAACAAAAATTAAATCACCCAATTAAAAATGGGAAAAACACTTAAATATATACTTCTCCAATGAAAACATACAAATGGCCAAAAAGCTGAAAAGATATTCACAGCACCACCAACAAAAAAAGTTCCCACAAAAACCCCATCCAAGGGTCAGCAGCCACAAAGATCGAAACTAGACAACTCATAAAGATGAGAAAGAATCAAGGAAAAAATGCTGAAAATCCCAAAGGCCAGAGTGCCTCTTCTCCTCCAAATGAGCACAACCCCTCTCCAGCAAAGGTGCAGAACTGGATGAGGATGAGATGGACGAATTGACAGAAGTAAGCTTTGGAAGAGGAGTGATAACAAACTGGCTGAGCTAAAAGAACACGTTCTGACCCATGCAAAGTATCTAGAACCTTGATAAAATGTTAGAGGAGCTGAAAACTAGAGTAAGCAGTTTAGAGAGGAACATAAATGGCCTGGTGGAGCTGAAAAACACAGCACAAGAACTTTGTGAAGCATACAGAAGTATCAATAGCCAAATCAACCAAGCGGAAGAAAGTTTATCAGAGTTTGAAGACCACCTAGCTGAAATAAGGAATGCAGACAAGATTAAGAAAAGAATGAAAAGGAATGAATAAAGCCTTTGAGAAATATGAGACTGTGTAAAAAGATTGAACCTACAGTTAATTGGAGTACTTGAAGGAGAAGGGGAGAATGGAAACAAGCTGGAAAACCCACTTCAAAATATTATCCTGGAGAACTTCCCCAACCTAGCAAGACAGGCCAACATTCAAATTCAGGAAATACAGAGAACACCATTGAAATTTTCCACAAGAAGATCAACCCCAAGACACATAATCATCAGATTCTCCAAGGTTGAAATGAACGAAAATATGTTAAGGGCAGCCAAAGAGAAAGGCCAGGTCACCTACAAAAGGAAACCCATCAGACTAACAGCAGACCTCTCAGCAGAAACCCTACGAGCCAAAAGAAATTGGATGCCAATATTCAACATTCTTAAAGAACATAATTTTTCATATCCAGCAAAACTAAACTTCACAAGTGAAGGAGAAATAAAATCCTTTCCAGACAAGCAAAGTGTGAGGGTTTTTGTCACCACCAGTCCTGCCTTACAAGAGGTCCTGATGGAATCACTAAATATGGAAAAGAAAAACCAGTACCAGCCACTGCAAAAACACACTACAATATAAAGACCAATGACACTATGAAGAAACTGCATCAACTAGTGTACAAAATAACCAGCTAGCATCATGATGATAGGATCAAATTCATGCATGACAATACAAACTTTAAATGTAAATGGGCTAAATTCCCTTTATTAAAAGAAACACACTGGCAAACTGGATAGAGTCAACACACATCAGTGTCCGGTATTCAGGAGACCCATCTCATGTGCAAAGACACACATAGGCTCAAAATAAAGAAATGGAGAAAAAATTTACCAAGCAAATGGAAAGCAAAAAAGAAAAAAGCAGGCATTGCAATCCTAGTCTCTGACAAAGAGAATTTGAACCAACAAAAATCAAAAAAGACAAAGAAGGACATTACATAATGGTAAAGGGATCACTTCAACAAAAAAAAGGTAACTATTCTAAATATATATGCACTCAATACAGGAGCACCTATATTTATAAAATAAGTTCTCAGAGACCTACAAAGAGACTGAGACTCCAACACAATAATATTGGAAGACTTTAACACCCCACTGTCAATATTAGACAGATCAATGGGACAGAAAATTAACAAAGATATTCAGAATTTGAATCAGCTCTGGATCAAGTGGACCTAATAGACATCTACAGAACGCTCCACCCTAGATCAACAGAATATACATTATTCTCAGTGCCACATAGCACTTATTCTAAAATTGACCACATAATTGGAAGTAAAACACTTCTCTCAGCAAATGCAAGAGAACTGAAATTATAACAGTCTCTCAGACTACAGTGCAATCAAATTAGAACTCAAGATTAAGAAACTTACTCAAAACCTCACAATTAAATGGAAATTGAACAAGGTGCTCCTGAATGACTCCTGGGTAAATAATAAAATTAAGGCAGAAATAAAGAAGTTCTTTGAAACCAATGAGAACATAGGGATAATGTACCAGAATTTCTGGGATACAGCTAAAGCAGTGTTAAAAGGGAAATTTATAGCACTAAATGCCCATATTAGAAGCTTGAAAGATCTCATATTAACACCCTAACATCACTATTAAAAGAGCTATAGATTCAATGCAATTTTCATCAAACTACTATTGACATTCTTCAGAATTAAAAAAAAAAAACTACTCTAAATTTCATATGGATCCAAAGAAGAGCCCATATAGCCAACACAATCTTAAGCAAAATGAACAAAGCTGGAGGTATAATACTACCTGACTTCAAACTATACTACAAGGCTACAGTAACCAAAACAGCATGGTACTGTTACCAATACAGTCATATAGACAGATGGAAAATAACAGAGACCTCAGAAATAACACCACGCATCTATGTCCATCTGATCTTCGACAAACCTGACAAAAGTAAGCAATGGGGAAAGGATTTCCTATTCAATAAATGGTGCTGGGAAAACTGGCTAGCCATAAGCAGAAAACAGAAACTGGACCCCTTCCTTACACCTTATATAAAAATTAACTCAAGATGGATTAAAGACTGAAATCTAAAACCCAAAATGATAAAAGCCCTAGAAGAAAACCTAGGCAATGCCATTCAGGACATAGGCATGGGCAAAGACTTCATGATGAAAATGCCAAAGCAATGGCAACAAAAGCCAAAATTGACAAATGGGGTCTAAGTAAACTAAAGAGCTTCTGCACAGCAAAAGAAGCTGTCATCAGAGTGAACAAGCAACCTACAGAATGGGAGAAAATTTTTGCAACCTATTCACCTGACAAAGGTCTAATATCCAGAATCCACAAGGAACTTAAACAAATTTCCAAGAAAAAAAAACTCTCATGAAAAAGTGGGCAAAGAATATGAACAGACTTTCTCAAAAGAAGACATTATGTGGCCAACAAACATATGAAAAAAAGTTCAACATCACTAATCACTAGCGAAATTCAAATCAAAACCACAATGAGATACCATAGCATGGCAGTCAGAATGGCAATTATTAAAAAGTCAAGAAACAATAGATGCTTGTGAGGCCATGAAGAAATAGGAATACTTTTATACTCTTGGTAGGAATGTAAATTAGTTCAATCATTGTGAAAGACAGTGTGGCAATTCTGCAAGGATCTAGAACCAGAAATACCATTTGACCCAGCAATCCCATTACTGGGCATATACCCAAAGGAATAGAAATCATTCTACTATAAAGACATATGCACACATATGTTCATTGCAGCACTATTTACAATAGCAAAGACATGGAACCAACCCAAATGCCCATCAATGATATAGACTGGATAAAGAAAATGTAGTACACATACACCATGAAATACTATTCAGCCATAAAAAGAAATGAGATTATGTTCTTCGCAGGGACATGGATGAAGCTGAAAGCCCTTATCCTCAGCAAAGTATCCCAGGAAGAGAAAACCAAACACCACATGTTCTCACACATAAATGGGAGCTGAACAATGGGAACACATGGACACAGGCAGGGAAACAACACACACAAGTTCCTGTTGCACAGTGAGGGTCAAGGGGAGGGAACCTAATGGTTCAATAGGTGCAGCAAACCACCATAGCACATGCATACCTATGTAACAAACCTGCACGTTCTGCACATGTATTCTGGAACTTAAAGTAAAATTAGAAACAAATTTAAAATAAAAAATAAAAGATGTTCAACATTGCTAATTACCAGGAAACGTAAATTGGAACCACAATGAGATATCACCTTACACCTATTAGGATAGACACTATCAAAATACACATACCCACAGAAATACAGACACAAATGACAAGGGTTGATGATGATGTGGAAAAAAGAAAATCCCTGTACACTTAGAATCTAAAATGATTCAGCCACCATGGAAAACAGTATGGAGATTCCTTTAAAAATTAAACAAAGAATTACTATATGACCCAACAATTCCAATTCTGGGTATATATCCTAAATAATTGAACTTAGGGACCTGAAGACGTATCAGCAGTCCCATGTTCATTGCAGCAGGTATTTACAATAGCCAAGACATCAAACAACCCACAAGTCTAAAGATATATGAATAGATTTTTGAAATGTGGTAAATACATACAATGGAATATTATTCATCCTTAAAAAAAGAAGAAAATTCTACCATTTGTGAAAACATGAATAGACTTGGAAGACACAATGCTAAGTGAAATAGCCACAGAAGAACACATACTGCTTGATTCCTTTTGTATGTGACATTGAAAATAGTGCTATATAGAAGTAGAAAACAAAATGGTAATTATCAGGGGATGAAGGAGGTGGGGATGAGGAATTGTTGTCCAAGATGAATAAAGTTACCATTCTACAAGATGAGTGAGTCCCAAAGATCTGCTGTTATAACATAGTAAACATTTGTTAAGACCATAGAGCTCATGTTAAGTGTTTTTACTGCAAAAAAAAAAGAGGACACCAGGAAACTTTTGAAGGTGATAGATATGTTTACTACTTTGACTGTGGCAATAGTTACTTGTGTTACACATATATCCAAACTTGCCAATTTTTGGTATTTCAATTATATCAACTTTTTTAGGCTGAATGAAATAAATTTTAAAATAAGATGAGTTAGAGGAGGAAAGATCACAATAGCAGTAATAAAAAACATATTTGAGGTGATAAAAATTAAAATTAACAAAGAATAATAATAAAATCTAATCTGGAGAACCAGCTAGATAAATTTCCTAAAAATGCAGAGGAAAATTGGCATAAAGAAAGGAAAACATTACATGAGAATTTATCATTTTGAAAGATATACAATAAGGATACAACCAGACAATATTAGAAGTTACTGTGAAAGAAATCGCAATGTCTAAAATAGAAGGAATAATGAAAGATTTATGAAAGAAAAAGTTTCTATGCTGAACAAATGACCAACCTATAGATCAGAAAGGCTCAATAATCTTTAAGCATAAAAATTATAGAGACTTATACCTTAGTATATCCAAAAGAAAAAAATGAAGTTAGAATGATAAAGAAAATATACTAAGACCACTGAAATGTTTTTTAATTTAATAAAAATCAAGTAACACTTCTTTCAAATGGTAAAACAAACAAACAAAAAATCCCCAAACTTGCCTATTCTACCAAGTGGTTTTTATGTGTACAGCTCACAAGAAAAAGAAGATATTTACAAATATGTAGAGCTCAAAAGAGATTACACTAACATACATAGCTTACAAAAATTAATATAAAACTATTTTAACAGCTAAAAATTGATCAAACATAATTTTTTAAAAGATAGTTCACAATATAAAATAACTTACAGTAAATGTTAAATTAGTCCAATGACGTGTAAATATGAAGTAAATGCTGAAATTTTATCTAAAAATAACACGTACAATATAAATAATAATAACATAGGTGGAAATTTCTAGATTAACGATCACAATTCCAAGTGACCACAGGGCCTGGGAAATAAGGAAGATATGTAAAGAGGGCCAGCCCTAAGGAATAGGGAATGGTGGGAAAGACTCTGCACTAGAGAGAAAATACAGTTATGCACAGCATAACAACCTTTAGGTCCATGATGGACCACATATGTGACAGTGGACCTATAAGATATAGACCTGTAAACTTCTGTATTTTTACTGTACGTTTGCTAAGTTTAAATACACAGATACTACCACTGTGTTACAGTTGCCTGTGGTATTCAGTAGAGTAATACACTGCACGTTTGTAGACTAGGAGCAGTAAGTTATACCATACGACCTACATGGATAGTAGGCTATTCCACATTGGTTTGCATAAGTACACTCTGTGCTGTTTGCACAACAGTGGACTTGCCTAACCATACTTTCCACAGAATGTATACCCACAGTTTAGTAACAGGTGACTGAATATACTATTCAAAGAGAGTGGAAGCTACTGGACTCCAACACTTCAATACCTTGCAATGTGGGCCAGATGAACGAATTTCAAGAAAAGCCAGAAATCGGCATATACATTTATAACATTGCAGTATTTAAATATACAGAGGTAATTCAACTATTAACGAAAGCACTGGAGGGTGCCAGGCAAAACATGTGTTTGATATTTGAGCCATTGCTAATCAGGTTTTAACCTCGCCACTCAAAAAAAAAAAAAAAAGGAATTAAAAGGTGTTAGAATTATAAAAAGCTAAAAAAATTGTAAGTAGGAGGTTTGGAGGATAGAAATGCTTTCTTTGTGGGGATAAATTGGTAGTAAAAGATTGGATTGGAAAATTAGAAATACATAGGTTATAAGAGTTTGGGGAAAAATATGCCAGCAAAATTTTGAATTTTTAAATTACTGGATAAGATAAAGCAAAGCATTGCTAGATAGCAATGCCTTGCTTTGCAGTTGTCTGCTGGTTGCATAATTCAAAAGGACACTAAAGTGTTAAAAATAAAATGGTGGGCCAGGCACCGTGGCTCACACCTGTAATCCCAACACTTTGGGAGGCTGAAGCAGGAAGATCATGAGGTCAAAAGTTTGAGATAAGTCTGACGAACATAATGAAACCCCATCTCTACTAAAATACAAAAATGATATCCAGGCGAGGTGGCATGCACCTGTAGTCCCAGCTACTCAGGAGATTGAGGCAGGAGAATCACTTGACCCCAGAAGGCAGAGGTTGTGGTGAGCCGAGATCATACCACTGCAGTCCAGCCTGGGCAACAGAGTGAGACTCTGGCTCAAAAATAAATAAATAAATATTTGGTAAATTATTTATCACATAAATACTACTGAAAAGAAAGCAGGAGAGGACACAATTGTTATATTATTATAATACTAAGTAGAGCTACAATATAAAATGCAGTAAATTGGTTAAAGCACGTTAATTTATTTTGAAATATGATTTAGTGAGCTTTAAATGCAGATATTATAATGTTGAAAAATGCAAAGTAATGTTAACAATAAAACAATACATAAAGATACACATTTTGTAAGTAATTTCAATTTTTAAAAACGTCTGTGTAAATAAAAGTATCTGAATAAATATTGGTCCATAAAGAACATCTCAAAAAAATTATGTAAAGCATAAATTATATAGCCCGTATTTCTAACCATTAACTGCTTTTGTTTCTCTTCGATTCAGTCCTGTGGCTAACTGAATCAGAAGCAACCAAAATTCCAAAAGCAGGTTATTTAGAAAGTGACAATAAAATCATTCTTAATTCAACATATAGGAGATGACCAAAGTTGTAGTCAGCAGCAAATGAATCCCCTGAAATGCTTTCTTCATCTTACAAACACAAAAAAATGGATAAAAATAGATGAAATAAACATTAAGAGAAATGCCAAAGTAGATAAAACAAAATGGTAAAGATGAAGAAAGAGAGAAAATGAATTTGAGGATGTTGGAATATACTATAAGCCTAAGGGCCAATCAACTAAAAAAAATCTATGGGAAGCATACACAAAATTTAAAATGAAATCATCAGCAATAGATGTTGTTAAAAATTTAAGAGAGGTGTAATTCTATGCTAACTTCTTTAAAATTCTTAATAAAATGTGTGTGTGTTTTTTTCTAAGAAAAGATAAATTATTGGATGTTTGAGTTGTCTGGGTGTTGAATCTCAGGGTAAACAATGTGTGGTAAAATAATTTTGCCAACAGAATACAAGAGAACATGTCAAGAAGTTCACACTCCTGCCCTGTCATTTTCTGCTGGGTGGCCTTGAGCAAATTAACTCACTTCATTGACCATCCCTTCTCTACCAGAACTTTGCAAGTGGTGATTACTGGGGTCTCTTTTAGCATCAGAATCTCTTGGTTCTCCTACAGGCTAAGTGATATATAGGCACGCATGTGAGCAGAAGAATAGGAAAAAAAAAATGAACAGTAAGCAATACCTTAAATAATAATCATTATATTTTAGATACATTCTATTTGCTTGTTCCCTCATTTTTACCCTCACTTAATATCATCCCTATTAGTTCAAATACAGTAGCTAAAATAAAAATAAAAGCTGAAGAACGTACTTCAATATTGCATTCATTCACTGACTTGTTCTGGAATTGTTTCTTTTCTTCCTGTTTTTCAGACATACGTTTCTTTTTCAAGTAATAAGAAATCGTCTCTAGTCTTTTTTTTTATGGTATGTCCTCATATTTTATTTATTTGTTTTTTAAAACTTTTCTTTAGGTGCATACTATATCTGGCATTTCTCCCCATGTTATCCCTCCCCCCACCCCTGCTGTCTCTCCCCTACCCCTTTTTTTTTCCTCAAACTCCAAGGGTTGGGTGTTCCAACACCTAAGTCTCCCTGGAACTCACAATTAGGTTTTGTGGCTTCTTTTTGTATTGGTTTATGGAAAATAGCCAAAGTGAGCATCTGCATTTGTGTTCCTCCAAAACCTCCGTATCTCACCCTTTCTATGAAATTTCTCTTTGGAATTTCATACGATTTGGCATCTCACTTTTCTAGTGAGGGTGACACTCTAAATCTTTCATGATGGCTCCAGGCTTCAGATATATTTTACTCCATTCCTGCTGCCAATGTTACAAGTCAGTCAGATTCTGAAATACCATATGGTTATGATTTGAGTGTAATAGACCTTATAAGTAGATATGTTCATCAGAGTTAGTTCTAAATTATTATTTCAACTAATTTCAGGCTACCATAACAGCCATGAATTGAATAAGAACAAATAGTAAAATTTCTTGTCGAGGAAGCCTGTAGGGGACAGGGCAGTTGGGAAGGGAAGAGGAGAGAGGAGGGTTAATTTAAGTATATCAAAAGTCTACATTTAAGTACACGTTTCACTCTTAACTTCTCCAATTTCTTAACAATTAGTCATATCATATAGTATGTAATTTGTATATTACCATGACATACGCAGAATATGAAATTCAGATCTTGTTTTTTCTGTGTGATTTTTTTTTTTTTTACCCTGTGGAATAGATAAGTGGTTTGACTCTCCTTTGTACCTATTGAAGCTTACTTTTCTTACAGCACTTTTTTTGTTGCATTCTGAGAAACTCTATAGCAGCATTGGGCACACAGATGTGCACAAAACTATTTCTCTGAGGCCATAAAGTACTAACCATGTCTAGCATTTAATGGTCACCCATGAGATATTATGGGAAGTATACACGAAATTTAAAATGAGATTATTAACAATAGATGTTTTGGAAGAACACAAATGTAGATGCTTACTTTAGCTATTTTTGATAAAACAGTACAAAAAGAATCCATAAGACCAAAGTATGAGTTTCAGGGATTCTTAGGTGTTGAAATCCCCAACCCCTGGAGTTTGAGAAAAAAAAAAAAAGACTACAGATTATTTCTTATTACTTGAAAAAGAAGTGTATGTCTAAGAAACAGGAAGAAAAAAAAAAGAATGCCAGGACAAATCGGTGAATGAATAAAATATTCAAACAGGATTTTATGTAATAGGTACTTTAATAAACTAAACTTGAAGCTCTGTGACAATAGCAAGTTAACTTCTACATCCATCACAAGAACCTAGAACATCACTGGGCTCAAGGTAGGCCACTAATTATAGTATTGAATGAATAAATGCAGTCACCAGTTCACCTTCATCTTTATAAGACAGTAAGTGCTATAATTCTCATTTTTACAAGGAGGCTTACAGAGGGTAAGATTACTTTCTCTCAGTCACATGCTAATGTGTAGCTAAGTTAGAGTATACATCTTCATTTTCTGGTCAAACACATGTGATATTTTCGACAACATTTTCAACATGTTTTGAATATGCAATAAGATGCCTATAAAGTGCCTAACCTAAACTAAAGCAAATTCAGAATTTTAGTACATGGCTGGCAGGTATAGGGTAGTAGGAATGGCAAGACTTGGAAACTGGCCAGGTGAAGATGTTTTCTCTTATCTATATCATTCCACAGACTATGGCACCCAATCATGGCCAATTAGCATATATGTAATAGTTTTACAATTATGCATCAGCCAGTCTTTTAAACATATCACTGTAATAGACACATTGTCAATTAAATAAATTAGATTGGTAAAACAAAAGGCTGAGTGTACATCAGAAATGAAAGTAAGTGTCTTCAAGTTATTCAAGATCAAGATCTAAAACCAGTTGATTCAGAATCCAACTTGGATTCTCTGTTTTATAGTGATTATGATATATCAATTACTTGTTTTTTTATCTTGACACTGACCAAATTAATAAGTAATTAACACATCTGTGCTTCAATTTTCAATATAAATGTTAACAAAATCTAGAGCCAACAGCTTTTGGTGGTTAATCAATATTGAAACTAGTAATGCTTTTCTCTTTTTCACTTGCCCTTAATACTGCATTGCCCGTAACATAAAATGAGCAAACATTGGCACTACACTCAGAGATTATTTTAGATCTTAAGCAAATCTAATTCTTTAATCCTGTGGCTTTTTTACTACCTAGTCGACATAATTGTGAAATTGAAAAATAAAAAAGACCACTATTAGCCAATTTACAGAATTTTACGTCATCCCCACAAGCAGACTTACATATGCCCCAAAAACAGGACCATGACTCTAGTAGCAATTACAGGCCTGCATTTTTCTAGAGCTCTGTCTTTGGAAGAGTCACTCCTGGCCAAGACAAAACAGTTGGTGACAACATTCTGGCTCTGTGTGTGCTCACTAAATAAAATTGCCAAAATTCCATACTCTGAGAACAAGAAAACAAAAGCCAATGGTACAATTCAATTACCACAGAATGCCAGTTTTCCATAGACAAATTTGTCAATTGTTGCTAGAATTGTTCGTTATGATTTGAAAGTCCTTGAAGTCTAAGTAGAATTGACACATACATATTTAAATTCAAGCACTGGAAAGAATGAAATATGATCTAAAGAAGTACACTTCGTGGTGAAGGGCAAAAGCTCTGGATTTGGACAAACGAGTTCAATTCCAGATTCTGTTTCTACTGGCCATTTGATCTTGACTTCACTGAGCCTCAGCCTCCTATCTTCAATTCAATTCATAAGGGTAGTTGTGAGGATTAAATGAGAAAATGGAATAAAAGGCTTAACCTATACCTTGTGAAGGCACACGGTACGCGGCCCATAGAAATAGCTCAATAAATGTTATCTATTATTTTCATCTCTCCCAATACAAATACAAAAATCACTTTAACTTCAACAAATATTTCAGGAGAATCAACTGTGTCATGGACACCATCCTAAGTATGAGGTACATTAGTGAACATAACAGAGATCCCTACCCTTTCTAGAGAAGAAAGACTGCAAAAACAAAACCACAGTGACTATAAGAAATTAACTAAACTATGGAACATATTAGAGGGTGAATAGCACAAAGAAAAAGTAGAGGAGAGGAAGAATGCTTATGAGTGGATGGTGAGACCTGTTGTACTAATAAGTAGGGTGGCCAGGGTGAGCCTACAATGCAGGATTTGGTTTGTTGAGATCCTCAGAGTTTAAGCACTGTTGCAATTCTACTCTTTTTTTCATTAAAATAAAAATCCCTTTGTCCAGGTTATTCAGCAGTATTTATTGTTCAAAATCAGAAGGCTCGTCATAGGTCATCATCCTGCCTCCCTGAGTTGCCAATCAAGGAATCAATTGTTAACAACAGATTGTATAATCATCTGTAACATTACATATAAATCAACACTATCACAGAAAGCCTCTCTCTGATTGCATCTTAACTTTTCACACATATTGCTTCTATCCAAATCTAAAGCTGTTTTCTATCAGAGCTTTGAGAGCTCTGAAATATTCACCTGGCAAACAAAGCCCTCCTGCTTTCACATTAAAAATACCATTCTGTGTTCCAAACCCTCTGTGGAAATTTATGTGGTAAACCAATGAAAACCATGTAGTAGCATATGAAATATTTTTCCAATTATTTCCCCACAGAGAAATTACTTTCTGCGGGTTGAATCGGAGCTGTTTGGGATACTGCAATTTTGATAGCTCTTTAAGCTTTTAATTGCTCCACAGGCCTATTCTGGAATAAATAAATAAACTTGAGGAAGAATTACTGACAGTTTTTAAAATAACAGTTTTTGAGAGATGAGGATTCCTTAGGTAATAAAACCTACTTTTTGGATTCTGAAATTAAACAATCACAAAGAATCTAAAGTAATATTATTTTGAAGACGATCAGATATCTGCTTCAGCTGAGTGTGGAAAAATCCTGACAACTATACAATTACCTATTTAGAAGCCAAAAAAGATACATATATCCACTGTACTTTTCTTCTTCTTTTGCTTAATCACTCAACCCCTATGTCATGCCTCTTACAGAAAGCACTAGTGGTTCTGGGGAATAAAATTTAAACAACTTTTCACTAGGAATATTAGCTTCTCTCATAAAAGCAAATGTTTTAGAAAGTTGATACCCAAATTCAACTTCAGAAACTAGCCTCTGGCAATTGTTTCACCTTATGTTTTTATTTAAATGCCTCATTCATAATTTTTGTTTTATTTTTATTTGTGCTATACATACAGGCTATTTTCTACAAAATTATATGAGTTAAAAAAATGATACTCCCCGCACACACAGAATTTCCATTGAAATATTTTACCCTAAATGTGACTGATCCAGAAATAATAATTAAGGTTTTCTTTCATATGCAAAAGCTCTGACATTTTGAATTTTCACAAGAAATGTTTAATAAGGATGACTACTCTGGAAAAATTGTTCTTCCATTTTGTATATCACATGCTCCAGCAACTTTTCCAATTATTCTTTAATCTTTTTTTAACTTGCACCCTCATTTTATCATCAACCCGTTTACAAGGCAAAACTTAGAATAAACATGCATACGCACACAAGCATATTTGTATACACACACACACACAGACACACACACATCTTGATTTTCTTACCAACAACCTTTGGAGAAGGTAATGATATGTAAAACAAAAAAGCAGAGAATGCTATATTTCAATCCCCAAAATACGCTTTAGCAAAAATTGTTGAATATATGTTAGCCAATGAAAAAAAACTAACAAATGTAGTGGTAGGAGGTTTTGTGATAAGACAATGGATATGAGTCCCACCACACAGTTTTTGAGGTTTCCATACCGTTGGCTTGTGCAATCTTTTTTGGCATTTGCTCTGATTCTCTAGAGACCAACAATTACCAACTTAAGAGTCATTGTTCCTAAACATGCCGTATAAAGAATAAAGTCAGAAATTTCAAGATATGTTTCTAGACGTAATGTTTCTGATCCAAATTCCACAAATCTCTAAAGAGAACATTGGTTAAATTTTAACTCTGGGACTCATGACTAGATTATATTTCCTTTTGAAAATGCACACGTATGAAGTAATCTATAGTCTGCCATTATGAATGAATCCTTTCAAACACAATGGATTACTTAGAAAAGTCAGATAAGTCACCCAACAGTTCATTAGAAAGCAGCTGGCCACATGCAGCAGTCTCTGTTAATTTGTCACACATAGAAGTGCAAGCCCCTCAATTGTATGGAGGTCCAAATGATTAGGATAGGGACAGTAGCAGTGAAAGAACACATTCCATATGGGCAGATGGGCTTTGCCCCATACAGGCAGATAGGCTGTTACTCAGTCGTCAAAATCAGATAAGACAAATCAGCGTTATTTCCTTAAATAATGATTCTTAATAAATTTTATTAGAAAATTCCACAAATGAGAAGCGAACATATCTCTATTTTTATTGCAAATCCCAAGCCTATAGAGAAATTCTTATAAAGTTATATGGGTTAAAGTTACAGCATTTCTTAAGAGTATGTTCTCACATTCACACATAAAGCCATCCAAAGCGTAATATAGTTCAATTGCCACAGTGCAGAATCTGTTAATTGGATCTGCCGATGTTTTCCAACTCACAGCATCCTACAGTGCTAAGTATCTAATATAAACACTCCCTGCTGAGGCTCCTCATAAACCCTGATTTTTTTCCTTCCTTGAAGTCAGCTAGTGAATTTAGATGGCCTAAATACTAAAGATAAACTAGGGTTATAATTCTTTACTGACATAATCCGATCTCACAAATAAAGTTTAGTAATGATTATCTATTTTATAATCTTCCCCCAAAGATTAATGCAGTGTTGATATAAAAAGTACAAAGAGAGGAAGATAGAACAATGTTTTGGCAATCTCAGACATTAACTTCAAGAAATCAGGCTATTTCCTCTCTACTTTTTTAGTAGTTTGTATTTTGACTTTAACGCTTATTGAGCTATAGCATACATACAGGAAAGAATGCAAATCCAAAAGGTAGAATTTGATTAATTTTTGCCTGATCGTCACACACATACCCAAGATAAAGGTCAAACTACAGAATATTATCTGCTTGCCAGCAGTCTTCCTTAGGCCCCCATGTAATCATTACCACATACGCAAAAGTCACCACCATATTTAATTTTATTACTAGAGATTACAGTTGCCTGTTTTTGAACTTTATATAAACGATGCTATGCATTTTGTATTCTTAAGTATTTAACTTCATTTTCTTTCTCATTATTATGCCTATGAGATTCATCCCTATTGTGTGTAGCAGTAGTTTATTCTCTTTTGTTGCTATCTGGTATTGCATTGTAGAGAGGTCTTAATTGTGAATTCAATTTCTTTAGCAGATAAAGAAGCATTGAGGTTTTCCACTTGATCCTTTGTCTGTTTTTGAAAGTTGTATTTTCCAAGATTTTTTTTCATTTAAAGACATTTGTTTATTATCTTTTAAAGTCTGTGGATCTATAGTGATATCACCTTTGCATTCTTTATGTTGGTAACTTGTGTTTTTTTTCTCATAATTTATATCACCAGGAAGTTCTTTGATTTTATTAATCTCCAAATAATAATATTTTGGTCTATTGGGTCTTGGTATTTGCTTCTGGTTTCCATTGGTTTCTGTTTCTTGTCATTTCTATTATCTTAGGGTTTTTGGCTTTAATTTACCATGGTTTCAGTTGGACCTGGACGACAGAGCTTAGGTAATTGTTAGCAATTGTTATTTTTAATATGTGCATGTAATGGTATAATTTCCTTCTAAGTACTTCTGCAGTTACATTCCACAACTTTTAATATCTTTAAATAAATGAAAATAAGATATTTTAATTGATGTTGTGATTTTCTCTTTAACATACATATAATTTAGAAAAATATATTTTAGTTTCCAAATATTTTAAGTATTATCTACATGTACTTTTGTTACTGATTTCTAGATTATTTCTTATGTGGCCAGACAACACCCTCTGAATATTTTCACACCTTTGTATTGTGTTACAATTTGCTACTTGGGCTAATATTACTGGATGATGATTCTCTATTGGCCTCTCACGTTTCTTCACATCTTGAGAACAGAAGTATTGACTCATTTTATTCTGGACTATATTCTCCTGGATGTTTGTGGAGCAAACAGCTTTGGAAGTTAAAGATGCCATCTTCCACCAGAACAGAAGGCAAGTTTTCTTAGTTTTGGAAGACTGTTTCCATCTAGAAAAGCAGGTAGGCATTCTTAGCATCTAGTATGAACAATTCCAGTTTTCCAAGCTCATCCATCTTCTTTAGTAGCACAATTTGACCAATGCGCAAGCACTACCTGGCCCTCTTCAAGACATCCTTTAGGAATTGCTGCTTGGAAAGCTGATGCTTGTGCAGCTTCCTTTAATGTGGGTAGTAAAGTTCATAGTCTCTGCTCCAGATTCTCAGATTTTTTGCCAGTATCCCTAAAATCATGGCAGACTAACATTTTGGGGTAAAATTGGGGTTGATATCAGAAAGATGGCAGAAAGAAGGCTCAGAGTCTCCTTCCACCAAGGAGGGACTGAATCACAATAACGCACGGACTAATTCCCTTTTTGAGACATCCAGAAAACAGTGAAGAGGCAATGCAACCCCAGGGGAGCATGAAAGCACCCACATGCAAGGCAGTAGGAAAACTCCTGGTACTCATTCTCCATACTGTCTCCACACTCACCCTCCTCCCAGCTCAGCATGGCATGATCAGGAGAAAACTCTTAGTTCTTGGTTTCTCCCTGAGAGGAAAAGAGAAGAGTGAAACATGTATGCAGAGTTTGAACTTTTCCCAGGGCTGTCCAAGAGACTAATTTCTGTCTTCTCTGTCTCAGAGCATTGCTGAGGATCAGCTTACTCTGGGTTTCTAGAGAGCACTGAGAACACAAGAGAGCTGGGTGGCTCACAGCTTGCTGCTGTTCCAGAGGACAGGAGGTGCAGCCGCTAGAGGTCCATATAGCTGGGCAGTCTCTCCCTAGGGAGAAAAATAGAGCAGCCTCTGTCTAGCATTTCAGTGTTTCATGCCCTTGTTCTTTGCGGCACCATTTACAGTAGCCAAGCAGTAGAAACAACCTTAATATCCATTGATTGATGAATGGATAAAGCAAATGTGGTATACATATACAATGGATTATTAGTCATACACAAAAGGTCACATATTGTATGATTTTGCTTAGATGAGGTGTCTATAGTGGTCCAGCTCATAGAAGCGGGAAGTAAAATGGTTTTCAGTGTGAAATGAGGAGTGGTTGTTCAATGGGTACAGAGTTTGAGTCACACAAGATGAGAAAGTTCTAGAGAGCTGCTTTACAACAAAGTACTTAGAGTTAATATGTGCTATATACTTAAAAATTTGCTAGGAGGGTAGATTTCATGTTATGTGTTCCTTATCACAATGAAAAATAAACATGTAGGTTTATTATATAAACCTATTTATATTATATAAACCATTTATTAATATATAATAAAATTATATATTAAAAAGGAACAAATTATTAACACAGGCAGAAATTCAGATGAATATGTAGGAAATTAGTCTCAAAATATTAATTAATATTTTAAAAAATTAATCCCAAAATATTATATATTATATGATTCCGTTTACATAACCTTTTTGAAATGAAATTGTTGAAATTGGTGTTTTATAAATGTGTTTTAGATCAAGCGTGTTAGACAGTCTGTTTATGTCTTCTATATCTCTATTGATTTTGTTTTGTGTTCTAATAGCTACTAAGATGATTTGTCTAAGATGTAGAGTTCTCCATTTTTTCTTTAGTTCATTTCCTTTATATATTTAGAGACAATAATAAAAGTTATGTATAGTCAGTCTTAAGACTGCTCTATCTTCTGGTTAAATTAACCTTATATTGTCATAAAATGTTGCCCATTATATTTAGTAATCCTTTGTGACTTAGGGCCTATATTGTTTATGTATTAACATAGCCACACTAATTTGTCTATAGATCAGGAATCAGTAATGGATGGTGTCTTAGTTCAGACTGCTGTAACAAAGTACCATAGACTGTGTAGCTTATAAACAACAAAATCTATTTCTCACACTTCTGGAGTCTGGGAAGTCCAAATACAGGGTGCAAACATGGTCAGATTCTGATAAGGGTCCTCTTCTGGGTGCAGCCTGTCAGCTTCTTGCTGTACTTTCACATAGCAGGAAGAGTATGAGCTAGCTTTCTTGCTTCTTCTTATAAGAGCACCAATCCCATTTAAGAGGGTCCCATCCTGATGACCTAATTACCTTCCAAAGACTCTATTTCTGAATACCATCACAATTAGGATTATATTTAAACATAGGAATTTTGTGGGAACACAAACATTGAGTCCATAGCAGATGGACTGGTAGACAGCCTGATTTTTTACATACTGTAAGCTAGGAATGTTTTCTACATTCTTAAAGGCATGTAACAGCACACACAAAAGTAACATGCAATAAAGACCATAAAGCTGAAAACATTTACAATCTGGGCCATCACAGAAAAATAAATTTCTAACTGCTGTTAGTGTTTCTATGATGTATCTTCTTTAATATTAGTTTTAACTTTCCTATGTCCTTCCTAACAATATAGAAAATGTCATTAATAATGATAGTCTTTAGTTGACATATTAAAATTGTTTTTCATGTAAATTGTGATATATTTGAGTTTAGATACATTATCTCAGTATCTTTCAAGTTGCTTCATCTATTCTTTGATCTGTTTTTACACTGGCTTGTCTTTGAGAGTAATCACATTTTAATATTAATTTGTGTCCAATTTTTGCCTGTTATCATTACATTCTAATTTATTTATTTTCATTGTTAGTCTGCTACACTATATATCATTAATCTATTAATATCTACTTTAATTAGTACTTTTTCCCATTCCCAGATAATGGGTCTCTGTTTTAGTGTGTTCAGGCCACCATGAAATAATACCACCAAGGAAGTGGCTTAAACAGCAGAAATGCATTTTCTCACTGTTTGGGGAACTGGAATGCAAGATCAAAGGCCAGCAGGGTCGGAGTCTGTGGATGCCTCCTTCCTTTGGTTGCAGATGGCCTTTCTTCTGTGCTTGTAAAAAGACAGCTCTGGTGTATCTTCCTCTTGTTATAAGGACACCATTCCTGTAAGACCTTTATGATCTCACTTACTTGCCTCATCCTTAAAAGACTGTCTGCAAATTCTGCCACATTTAGGTTTAGGACTTCAACATATGAATTTGTAGGGGAAGAGAAGGGAATGCTATGCAGTCCATTACAGACTCTATCATACCTTGTCTGCAATTACCCTCTGTCTAACCTGTGCTACTGTGCCATGTATTTTAATCCTGTACATACTGTCATATAACATTAGTATTTATTTTTAATAAAGAATATCAGTTTATAGTTACTCCCGTAAATGTATGCTTTCTTCATTCTTGCAATTCAGCTAAATTTTTGTCTACAATTGCTCTATTTCTGCCTGAAATTTTTCTTTAGTATTTGTTAGTGAATATCTGCTGGCAGAAAAGTATCATATCACTGAAAATATAATAATTTTACCTATTTTGAGGGTTGGATGGGTAACACAAACAGTAAGAATAGAGGAAGATCTCCTAGTATGATTTGGAAATTTAGCAGATGTGATTCCTTAAGTTTCTTTTTAAAATTTTTAATTATTATGGATACATATTAGTTGTACATATTTAAAGAGTACATACAACATTTCGATACAAGCATACAATGTGTAATGATCAAATCAGGGTAATTGGGGTATTCATCACCTCAAGCACTTATTGTCTCTTTATGTTAAGAACATTCCAATTTCACTCTTTTAGTTATTTTGAAATACGTAATAGATTATCGTTAACTATAGTCATCCCATTGTGGTAGCAAACACTACACTACATTTTTTTTTGTCTGAATTTTCTTTTTTTGTTTTTCACTGTACTTTAGGTTCTGGGGTACATGTGCAGATCATGCAGGATTGTTGCATAGGTACACACATGGCAATGTGGTTTGCTGCCTCCATCCCCCTGTCACCTACATCTGGCATTTCTTCCCATGTTATCCCTCCCCGACTACCCCACCACCCCCTCCCCTGCAACAGACCCCAGTATGT
>CAUYLG010011062.1:0-109987 GCA_963573385.1 Cacajao melanocephalus | reverse complement strand
CAAATCCACAAAACATACATTTTTCTCAGTATCACATTACACCTATTTTAAAAGTGACCACATAATTGGAAGTAAATCACTCCTCAGCAATTGCATAGCATTTCACAGGTTTAAATAAAATATTGGTTGGCTGCTTGTTTGCTATTTTCATCCCTATTCCTTCCTGTCTCCATTGTTAAGCACAATTATCCGCATAAAAGAGGTTTTTAATACCCATTTTTAGACTGCATTCTAGCCTGGGCAATAGAACAAGAATCCCATTCTCTCTCCCTCTTTCTTTCTCTCTTACATTCTTTTTTTTTCTTTCTTTCACTTTTTCTTTCTTTCCTCTCTTTTTCTTTCTTTCAAAAATAAAATAAAAATTAAAAAAAAAGTATCATATCTGTTAGCAAGGATGGGAACGTGAATAACCACTTTCTATGATCAAGTTTTGGAAAGAGCCCTGTAAACTGCTAATGTTTAAGGCCGGTGGGGGAAGATGAGCAAAGATGAGATTTAAGATTCTTTTTCACTAATCAAAGTCTTTCTCTCTCTCTCTCTCTCTCTCTCTCTCTCTCTCTAACCCCTCTTTATAGGCTTTTGTTGCATTGGGGAATGGATTCATTCAGCTGCAATAGAAATAAGAATATTATAGAAGAGCTTCTTTTGATTATGAACATTCAAATGCAAATACACAATAACTTTGTCCAGGTGATGTCTGATTTCACTGAGCTTTTCAAATGTTGCTGTGCGTAATTAGTAATTTATGTCCATGGGGTCCTGTGTATGATATTGTTATCAAGATTAATCATTTGAGTGTTCCACATAACCAGTCATAGCCATCCTCTTGTTGGCGCAATCTGGTGCAGGTGGGATGGTTGGGGTGTATGACTGTGTATACGTGTTTGCATGTTTTTGCCGGAGGTGGCAGAGACGTTCAACAGCAGGTATGGAAACTTAGGAGATGAGATGAGATGAGAGGCAAGTGGATGGGATGAAACCAAAGGAGTCATAGAGTTGTGTTTGTAAAGCTAAAAGTAGGGTCCAAAGAGTTTTTTCAAAGAGAAAAAATCTGCAGCTGGTGGCCTGCCACAAGCTAAGGATGCAGGGGCTGAATCGTTAGGTGGGAGAAAGTCCTGGCCAACTTCCGGTGACACCTGGAAGGTAGCTCTGTTTAAAGGACCACGGCAGACAATCAAGAAAGGCATAGAGTCTGTATCAATACATTGAAACAGTGTGAATAGTTAAAAATAGAATTTTTCTTTCCATAATGAGGGTTTCAGCAAATACTTTCATATATTGACTTCCATACTCTAAAGTCCTAGCCCAAGAGATCCTAGATTTCTGTGTTTTGTGATGGTCTGGTGCCTAGTAAATTTCTACCTCATTTCCTTTCCCTATTGCTTCCTTCAGTGTCAACTCCCGAACAATCTGGACTCCTTCTGTTTCTTGATGGGCCTCAGCATGTTGCTGACTTGGGGCTTTTTCAGTGGTTGCTCTCTGCCCTGAAACACTCATTGCCCAGATATCCACATGACTATCTATTTCACTTCATCACAGTCTCTTGCTCAAGTATCTTTTATGATCATCCTTTCAAAATAGCATCTGTCACTCTCCATAGAGGGCATATGCCTAGTGTCTATTCTAACATGAACTCTGTAAGGGGAGGCTTTGCTTGTTTTATTCCCTACTAAATCCCTAGAACTTCAAGCACTGTTTGAATCACGGTAGACACTCACAAATAGGTGAAGACCTGAAAATTGTTACATAGTATTATTAGCTGGTTCTCCTTTGGTCTGTGAGTTAAAGACAAAAGGCCTTCCTCAATAAATACTCAGTGATATACGGGAATTTCCTTAGCAACTCTAATTAAGAGTGTAATAAAGAAAAAAAATATTTCTTCTTTTCTGTTTCTCCACCCTTTCCACCCCCATTTCTTGCTCTCTATTTTCCATTTTAGATTAGCTGCAAAATCATTCTGGTTTACTTTCCCATGAGAATTATTCACAAAGCAGCATTTCTTCACAACTCTGCTAATTTTACTCTCTCAAACCTACTTAAATAAATTCTAGCAGTGGCACAATTTCAATGAATCCTTGAATACACTTTCTTCTTCTGCATCTTTGATATTTGCCAGTCATCTCTCTTCCAGCATTCTGCCAGTCTATGACCTTGAATCCATTATTACCCTAACTTTGGCAGACGCTGGCTCATTACAGTTTCTCTGCCCCACAGGCAATTTGACTTGGTGAAGTTTTAAATGAGAAGATTCTAATGAACACAATTTAAATTACAAGGCTCCATTAATTTGGTACTGTATATAGAAGAAAAATGGAAGTCCTTTCTCAATTTTGTAGGGCTGACCATTCTGAAAATGTTTGACCCGTTTCATAGAGTATCCACCTCCTGCCATCTGATTCCACCAGCTTAATTGAGTTTCTAGAACACTTGCAGTGCTGTTTGGAAACCCATGGGTAAAAAGCAGATGGGTAAATCACTAGGATAAGAAGAGGAAAGTCATGAAAGAGCAGCCACTATCTACCAAGTTAACTAGAGCCAATATCTGCCACTGAGCACTAGAACACGTTCCCCTATCCTTTGTAGTGTTGCTACTTAAAAAACAAATTTCTCTGTCAACCTTCTGATCACACCTGCAGTCCATAAGTCTGGGGAGCTGCCGTAGAGTTATTTATCTTCCCAATTGTGTGTAACGACCCCAAAGTGAATTTGATTCCTAAGGCTTAAGCACCTTATGAGAATCGTCTCTACTAGCCTGAAGTGATGGCAAGACTGCTTAGTTTTGAAAAATTATTGAAAATAGCTTCTTTACATTAAGGTGGCCACATAACTTACTGTTCAAGTAGAATGCTTTTGAAAATAAAAAGACGCACTAAAATTAATCATAATTTTACATAGATGAATATTTGCTGACTAAAAAATTGGTTTTAGTATATTGGTAAACATAAAAAGTCTTATTTAAAATTATTTTATAAAACAAATTCTTCATAAAAAGTAAAAGTTTTATGAATGATCTGAACATTAAAAACCTGAACAGAATAATTTTTCTTGGTCTGTATTCATGTACTGGGATCAGTTTTTTAGTCTTGTTCCTTTCTAAAAATTTATTATTAGTATTTTCCTAAAGAACATTTTTTTTTTTTAGGCAAGGTCTCACTCTGTCACCCAGGTTGGAGTGCAGTGGCATGATCATGGTTCACAGCAACCCCCAACTCCCAGGCTCAGGTGAACCTCCCATCTCAGCCCCCTGGGTAGCTGGGACTACAGGTGCCTACCACTATGCCCAGCTCATTTTTTATAATTTTTGTAGAGATGGGATTTTGCCATGTTGCCCAAGCTGGTCTCAAAGTTCTGGGCTCAAGTAATTCACCTGCCTCAGCCTCCCAAATTAATGAGATTACAGGCCTGAGCCAACACACTGGGCCAGGATCTTATTTTTTTTTTTACATCAAATTGACTGCAATTATTTGAAAGTTATATTATGTTATTAATATATTTAATATGGACTTCTTTAATTGATGTCCATCAGTATTTTTACTTGAAGTAAACACTTTCCCTATAGATGCTGGTATACCTACTAAGATCAAATTCTGCTATAGGAAGAATATTCTTACTACTCTTTCATTTTTAAAGTAGAGATGTGTCTACATAAATATTTATATAGGTACTATCTTTCTTTATTCCATTCCAAGTATCTTTCTCTGGAAATTATTTTTAAAGTCAAAACTTTTCAAATAAATTATAGAATTCTCAATATTAATACCATGCTGATTCAAAATAGAAATGCTTTCAATAAAAATAGAATCTCTATACAATTACTTTCCTCAGAATTTAAGATATTCCAAAGTTTAATTATAGAATTAAAAAAATCAAATTTTATTGTTTGAAATCTTGTCATTTTCATCATTTTATCATTCTTAAGATTTTCCCCCTCACTTTAAGAAAAATTTCAATATATTTCTTTTTTGCCAGAAAGCTTCATTTTTAATATTTACAAATTGCTGAAAGCTTCCAAATCTCTTGATTATATATTCCACTTGTTAAATATCAACATAATTGTTAAGTATTGTTAAAATAATCAGATTAAAGATTTACAGCTAATTTTGGACAGAAGGTAACTTAAATGTGGATAACCTTTTAATAAAATGTTTCTCCAATATAGAATATTTAGGTTGATTTCAAAAGTACATTTTTAAAGAGTGAGTTTCAATGAATTGAGCTGAGCAGTCAAGACAAAAAGTCCATGCCACCGTACTAAACAGTTTTTGCATTAAATCTCAGTTCCCTCATAAAATTTTATATTTTATTTACTCTAAACACTTGTATATAATGTATTTCTATAATTTCTGACAACTATTGCCTCTATTTCAAATTGTAGAATATCACAGCTATCTCAGAAACTGTTTAGAATTATATGTACATCATAATAGATTTCAAACACATTTCTCCTTCAACATTTTAAAAAATGTACTGGTTAGCCATAATTACTTAATGAATAACCCCAAACACTTCATGGCATATAACAACTTTGTTTTGCTTCAGATTGTATGTGTCTGGAATTTAGACAGAGTACAGCAGGATGACCTACCTTTGCCCCACAATGTCTAGGACCTCAGCTAGGAAGAATTAGAAGTTAGAAGTAACTTAGCAGCTGGGGGCTAGAATCATCTGGAGAAGTTGTCATTTATTTACTGGATGAATGAAGCTAATTGTTGGTTATGACTTTGGCTGAACTGTTGCCTGGAGGATTTACATGTCAAGTCACTAAATGGTCTCCTTGAATGGGCTTGTTTGGGGTCCCCCACAGCATGGAAGATAACAGGAACACGTGTCCTAAGGAAAGGAGACAGAAATACATGGCATTTTGATAATCTAGACTTGGATGTTATACAACAATACCTATCACAGGCTATTAGAACATTAGCAAATGTTTGCCCACATTTAAGGCAGGGGGCATAGACCCCAACCACTTCACAGAGTGAGTGCCAAGATCACGTTGAGAGCAGAGCCTGAGGAAGGGGAGATGTATTATAATTATTGTTCTTTACAAAACATAATCTATCACACTTAAATTAACAAAAATGTTGTCGTGACCATGCTTCATCAAAATAAATTTATATTACAAAAATAGTTTTATATTTACTGCTACACTTTTTAATGATATTTTTGAAAACAATGTCAGATTTTTTACCTTCATTGTAATGAATTTTGAAAATCTTTATGTTGGTTTCATAAATTAGATTAAAAATCAAGTCATTATTGGAATTAGTGAATTTCTTTGTGAAGCATCTAAGGCATTGAAATAAAATCTATATCTTTCAGCTGTTCACAAGGATCATTTTCTGTTCAGAAAATCCATAACAGCAATTGGTTGACTCCTTGTGCATAAGAAATCTTAGAATTGAAAACTGGCAGAATGAATTTAAACAAATAATTATTAGAGTGAGACAAAAAGCCGTGCATCACAGGGTAATAATATGTAGCACCTTTTGCACCTACAAATTTTAAGTTGTCTTCTTAGGGAATATTTTTCTTAAAAATTAGTATTAACTTTTAAGGTAGATGCAGACATTTCCTCTGCATATTTGTGTCTTTGTGTTTAGATAAGATTAAAGATACCACATTCTTCGTATGATTAAAAGTAAATGTTGATAAATATTTTGTTCAAGCTAAGCATTTATCATCACCTTTTTTGAAATTAAGAAAATTTAGTCTTCAATTGTTTTACTTATAAAGGATTTTCTTTATTTTTTAGCTCATTGCTTCTGAAAGGGTGGGGACCTCATGGAGAATACCTGCTTAGGCAGTGTAGAAGGGAAATGTAGGGTCAGAGCCCCCACTCTGAGTCCCTACTGGGGTACCACCTGATAGAGCTGTGAGAAGGTGGCTACTGTTTTCCAGACCCCAGAATGGAAGATGCTCTGACAACTTGCACTGTGTTCCTGGAAGAGCCACAAACACTCAATGCCAGCCTGTGAAAGCAGCCAGGAGCGGCGCTATACTGTGCAAAGTCACAGGTGCAGAGCTGCCCAGGGCTGTAGGAACCCACCTCTTGTATCCGGATGACCTGGATGTGAGACATACAGTCAAAGGAGATTATTTTGGAGTTTTAAGATTTGACTGCCCCACTGGATTTTGCACTTGCATGCAGCCTGTAGCCTGTTTGTTTTGGCCAATTTTTCCCCCTATAATGGTTGTATTTACCCAGTGACTGTATCTCCTTTATCTTGAGGGTAACTAACTTGCTTTTAATTTTTCAGGCTCATAGACAGAAGGGATTTGCCATGTTTCAGATGAGACATTTGACTATGGACTTTCGAGTTAATGCTAACGTGAGTTAAGACTTTGGGGAACTGTCAGGAAGGCATGATTGGTTTTGAAATGTGAGAACATGAAATTTGGGAGAAGTCCGAGGCATGGTTTGTCTATGTCCCCACCCAAATCTCATCTTGAATTCCCACATGCCATAGGAGGAACCTGGTGGGAAGCAGTTGAATCATAGGGGAAGGTCTTTCCAGTGCTCTTCTCATGATAATGAGTCTCACAAGATCTGATGGTTTTAAAAATGGGAGTTTCCCTGCACAAGCTCTGTTCTCTTCTGTTTGCCTTCTGCCATCCTTGTAATACGTGACTTGTTCTTCCTTGCCTTCTGCCCTGATTGTGAGGCCTTCCCAGCCATGTGGAACTGTAAGTTCATTAAACCTCTTTTTCTTCCCAGACTCAGGTATATCTTTATCAGCAGCATGAAAACAGACTAATACAGAATGGATTAGTTAAGTTCTAGTGAATACAAGATGTGTTAGTTATCTGTGGTCTCTTTTCAGATTTAACCATGTGTTAAAAATGAGAACTATGTTTACTACACATGTGACTCATACACTACTAGACGGCAGATGCTGCAAGTACACAATAAAAGTCTGTTGTAATCATCCTGGCTTAATTTAATGTAATTACTATTAATGATAATTCACTAAAATTGAAAAATCTTGCACACATGCTAATCTGTATAGGTGTTGTGGCAATATGAATATATCGGGAATGAACCCTGAAAAAACTTGAAGTCATCATATTTTTTATCCAGGTTGCAATTAACCAGGGCATATTTTAACTTCTATTGCTCTCGAGAGATTATTGGATTGAGCTATAGTAAATTTGAATTGTTCTATAATTTATTATCTGTGCTAGATCAGAAATCCTATTTGTACTTGAAATTTATTTCTTTTGATTTAAAAAGAAATTCATAATACCTAATTATCAGAAACATTGTGAGGGTTATATTAGGAAAAACTTAAAAGTGCCTGGCACAAAATAAATCCCTCAATTTATGGTAGATTTTTAATTTATCTATTATATTATTAACATCAACAATATTAAATGTGTGTAATTGTAATTTACAATTATGACTTTGAAAGAGTTTGTTATTAATATTTTACTACCAACAAGAAATGTATTAACAAAGGAAATATTGAAATAAGGGCCACTGTACATTTTTTGGGGGGTGGAATTGCCTTTTGGGTGGCAAGTTTGTAATGCAAATTATAATTCTTGGCCTTATTTATAGTATTTTACTTTATAATAATCACAGTTTTGATATTTATTCCAAAGACATAAGCACAAATATGGCAGAGAATATGGCTGCAAAGTTTTTAAGTATATTGCTGTTTAGACAGTAGGAAATTAGAACCAACCTAAGTGTCCAAATATAAAAGCTAGATTTAATAAATTATGGAATAAGCATATAATGGAATTATATAAAGCTATTAAAAATAATGTGATTGAAATTTAGTAACATGCACATATATTCATAACTTCATCAAAATAACAGCCTACAAAAGTGTATGTATTATTGATTTCCAACTTTGTTTTAAAGTGTTTTAACTGAAACACATACACAGCACACACGCACACACTCTTAGCTCTGAATAGTAAAACTACAGTTTATCTAATTTCAGAGTATCTTGGTTGCACATAACTCCCCAAAAAATTTTAAATAGGTTTTAAAATGAAAGTAGTATATTGGCTCCTAAAATAGAAAACCTAAAAGTAGAGTGGCTTTCTAACATAGCTTTATCAGAATGCCAGTTCTTGTTCTCTGAGCTTCTCCCATGCCTACTTTCTCATCAGTATAATAATCTTCCTTCTTCTCAATATGGGTGCTTTATGAAGCACAATGATACATGTGGCTGTAGCCCACACCTGTACACCAAACAAGGCATTGTAGTTTAGCCTTGACCATGAAAAGGAGTCTAACTGGCAAGTTTAAGTTCTTTGTCTTCATTTGATTTAACCAATAAGAGCTAGCAACTGTGGTCAGAGGAACACATTGAACTGAATAAGACTATTGAGGTATTGCTCCCCAACCTGGGCCAATAAACATGGCAGAAGAAGCAGCAGCTGATCTGTTTACTTCAGAGATCAGCCTTGAAAGAGGAATGAGGTTAATCCCATGCAAAATGTGTCGTTTTCACACAATGGGAAAGAGATGGAACAGATGTTGGAGGAGCACTGCTGTGAAGACATTGAAATACAAAAGAGACACATGGCTAAGCAAGAATCTATCTCCCCTCCCTTACTCTTAAGCATCATCTACTGGATCACAACCTGAATTATGCCACTAAAGAATTCTTCCAACACTTACTGCCTGTGAAAACCAGTACAAAACTCTAGCCATGAATAAAAATTCCATACAAAGCTTTGGCCCTCTGAAAGCATCCTGAAATAAAGCCAATCAACTGTACTCAACTTATACTATCATCAAACCCTGAAAGGAAATAAAGAACATAAAAACAAAAACGCCATCCAACTCATAGCAACTTCAAAGAATAAAGGAACACCAGCACTCACAGGTAGGAAAGAACTAGTGCAAGAATCCTGACAAGTCTTAAAGCCAGAGTGTCTTCTTACTTCCAAGTGACCACACTAGCTCCCCAGTACTGGTTCTTAACCAGATTGAAATAGCTGAAATGACAGATATAGAATTCAGGAATGTGGATGAGAATGAAGCTCAACAAGATACAGCAGAAAGTTGAAACCCAGTGCAAGGGAAGCATTAAAACAGTTCAAAAGTTGAAAGATGATATAGCCATTTAAAAAAGTAACTTCTAGAATGGAAAAATTCACTACAGGAATTTTATAACACGATTGGAAGTATTAACAACAGAATAGAGCAAGTTGAGGAAAGAACTCAGAGCTCAAAGACCATTCCCTCAAATCAACTTAGGCAGACAAAAAAAATAAAATGAACAAAAACTCTGAGAAATATGTGATTTTGTAAAGAGATAAAACTTAAGACTCACTGGCATTCCTGAGAGGAGAGAGAATAAGCAACTTGGGAAACATATTTGAGAATACAGTCTATGAAAATTTTCTTAATCTCGCTAGAGAGTTAGACATGCAAATTCAATAAAAGAATTTGAGAAATGAGAAAACCCTAGTGAGACTATACAAGATGACCATCTCCAACACACATAGTCATAAAATTTTCAAAGGTTAACATGAAAGAAAAAAATCTTAAAGGCAGCTAGAGAGAAAGGACAGGTCATTTACAAAGGCAATGCCATCAGGCTAATAGTGGACCTTTCAGCAGAAACCTTATAAGCCAGACAAAATTGGGGACCTATCTTCAGCATCCTAAAAGAAAAAAAATTCTAATCAAGAATTTCATATCCCACTAAAGTAAATTTTATCAGTGAAGGAGAAATATAATCCTTATCAGAGAAATAAACCCTAAGGGAATTTGTTACCACTAGATCTGCCTTACAAGAGATCCTTAAGGGAGTGCTAAACACAGAAATGAAAGAATGATACCTGACTCCACAAAACATGCATAGGTACATAGTTCACAGTCACTATAAAGCAACTACATAGTCAAGTCTACATAACAACTAGCTAACAACACAATGACAAGATCAAATAATCACATATCATTATGAACCTTGACTGAAAATGAGCCTAATATCCCATTTAAAAACATGGAGTGACAAGTTGACTAAAGAAACAAGACCCAATCTTCTCTTATCTTCAAGAGACCCATCTCAAATGTAACTACATGCATGGGGCCAAAGGGAAGGGATAGAGAAAGATCAATCATGCAAAAGGAAAACAAAAAAGAACAGTGGTTACTCTTCTTATATCAGATAGAACAGACTTTAAAGCAACAATGATCACAATGAACAAAGAAATATATTACATAATAGTAAGGAGTTCAAATCAACAAGAAAGATTTAAGTAGCCTAAATATATATACACTCAAAATTGAAACACCCAGATTCATAAGACAAATTTTTATAGACCTACAAAGAATATAGACTGCCAATGATAGTGGGAGACTTCAACACCCCACTGACAGTATTAGACAGATCATTGAGATAGTAAACTAACAAAGACATTCTGGACTTAAACTCAACACTTGACCAATTGGGCCTAATAGACATCTGCAGAATATGCCACCCAACAACCACAGAATGTACATTCTTCTCATCTACACATGGAACATGCTTGATTATAAAGCAAGTCTCAATAAATTTTAAAAAATCAAAATCATACCAACCATACTCTTAAACCACAGTGTAATAAAAATGGAAATCAATAACAAGAAGATCTCTCAAAACAACACAATTGCATGGAAATTGAACAGCTTGCTGCTAAATTACTTTTGAATAAATAACAAAATTTTAAAAATGAAAAAATTATTTGAAACTGATGAAAACAGAAACACAACATATCAAAACTTTGGGAAACAGCTAAAGCAATGTTTAGAGGAAAACTTATAACACTAAATGCCTAAATCAAGAAGTTTAAAAGATGTCAAATTAACAACCTAACAGTGCATCTAGAGAAACTAGAATAATAAGAACAAACCAAACCCAAAGCTAGCAGAATAAAAGAAATAACCAAACTTAGAGCAGAAATAAATGAAGTTGAGTGGTACATTTTTTTAAAAAAAAACAACAAAAATTTGTTTTCTGAAAACATAAACAAGATTGATAGAATAGTAACTAGATTAACAAAGAAAAAGAGAGGTCTAAATAAGCACAATCAGAAATGACAAAGGTGACAGCCTAAAGGAATACAGAAAATCCTTACAGACTATTACGAATCCTTCTATGTAAACAAACTAGAAAATTTAGAATGAAAATTCCTGGAAACACATGACCTCCCAAGATTGAACCAGGCAGAAATTGAAATCCTAAACTCTGTATTGGCTAACAAAAATGTGATACATATACACCATGGAATACTCTACAGTGATAATAAAGAAACAAATCATGTTCTTTGTAGCAACGTGGATGCAGCTGAAGACCATTACCCTAAGCATGAACTAATACAGAAACAGAAAACCAAATATTGAGTATACATGGACATAAATATGAGAAAAATAGATACTGGGGACTATTAGAGGGAGAAGGGCCAGAGCAGTACAAGGGCTGAAAAACTATCTATTGGATGTTATGCCTACTACCCTGGAGACAGATTCATTCATACTCCAAACTTCAGTATCATACAATATGTCTTTGCTACAATCCTACACATGTACTTTCTGGCTCTATAATCAAAGCTGAAAAAATTAAAACTATATAAAAATTAAATCCACATGGGATATGATAAATAGAATAAGCACTGCTGAATATTGAATCATGGATGTACAATACAAACTGGAAACAGTGCCTTGGAGTAAAAGAACAAAAAGTGATATAAATTCTATAATTGAAGGTTGATCTGAAAGAGAGATGAATTTACTTAATGTACATAATTAATTGTAAGAATGTTTTAACAGTAATAAATATAAACTTTCTAGAAAAAAAACAAGACACAACTCTAGAAAAAAAGATGACAAGACACAACTTCCAGGTTGTCTTTGGGGTAAGAAATTATCTGGTGGAATCTTCTGTACTTTCTTTACCTATGACCATAAATGACTTCAGGCTTCAAATCAGGATCATGAAATATTTCATTCAAGTTAATGTAATTTAATTTTTTTTCAAATTTTTTATTTAGGCAAAAAATGGGTGTTAATCTTTTAAAGACTGATATAATCTCACTAGTAAGTATTGAAACCAAAAGCATGTTTTTAATAAAAGCAACCCCAAATCAAGTACATGAGGAAACTCATTCTAAAGGCTTCAGATTGAGATATAATTTTATTTGGGTCTTTGAGTGTTTTATCACGATAGTTTGCAATGTGGCCTCCTCCGCATCTGATTTGTTCTTCAAGTGGATGATGAGTTCAGTGGGGGAAAGCAGATGGGAACCTCATGAAACAGGGTATAAAATGGGGTTCTAGGCACAATTATTCTACTCACCTAGTATATATTTTAAACAAGTCACTTAAGAATGGTGGCCCACTATTTCCATGTTTTAAAAAAATTGAAATGTTTGAACTAAGTGGTCCCTGAATTTCTTTCCAATTCTAAATTGGGAAATTTTATATTGGCTTTTTTCTGGACAAATGACAGAATCATATTTCTCTTTGCATTGTGACCCTGCCCAGAAATCAGAGTAGAAGTAAAGCAGCTTTATTTTTATAACACGATATTTTATTCACAGAGCCTCATTCATTTTTCACTGTTGGATCTCTGGGCCTATTTGCAAAGATATGTTAGAAAAAATGAAACAAAGCACACTGCTTTGTCCATTTGATGTTCACATAGCTGTTACACCTTTCACCTTTGTGATCTCACCTTCTATATTCCATTTTTTTTCTCTTTGTTTCTCTTTTTTTGACGTCAGGTAGACAGCATTGAACTAATCACACTCCTGAGTTCAAGGCACATTATTATAACTTATCCTTGCAAAAGCCCTTCATTGTTTCTGTTTTCTAATTATTCATATTTAACACCTGGATCAGTTCAATTCCTTTTCCCCTCACATATTTTTACATGTTTCATATGCATTGTATTGTATGGCTCCTTGTAAAATGTATTTTTTTCCCCAATATTATTTGATTTTTTCCTTTACGTAGTAAAGTTATTTGGGCTCAACTTGCTCCTTTTGAGACTTGCTTTTAAGTTCTTTGAAGGTGGGTTCAAACTGTTGTTTTTTTTTTAAGTCTAGATCTAATTGAACTCCAAAAATAAGGAGTCTTTCTGAGAACTTTACCTGATGTCCCATATAATAGGAAGCATTTCTGCCTGGTTCAGGGAAAAGTAAATTATTTCTAGCCTTGTGTGAACCCTGGAAATTATTCTGCCTTCTCCTTTCCAGTAGTTCTTTTCCTTTCCAGTAGTTCAGCTAGTGTCCTTTCCCTTATACACCGATCAATACTAAGGTAAAGACTTTGGGGGACCCTCCTATGAATCTACAGAGGTCTTTGGGCAATTCTCTTCTTTCCAGTACTCTGTCCCACAAATTCTAGTCACCCTCCCCATCCTGAACACTTACTTTTGTCTCTTTCACGCAATGAGACTTCTGGGTTGAGTTAGGGCTTTCTCTCCTCATTCTACAGCCTGGAATCTTCCCCCAGGCCATACAATAACCTAGAACAGCTACAAAGCTCATTTGATTTTCTTTCCCTCTGGTATCATAGTCCCATATGTCCATTGTCCAAGGTTTGAGAACCGTTGATTAATATATTTGTCTGGTTTTCTAGTTGTGTAGGGCAGTAGAGTAAATTCATTTCTTGTAACTACACCATGGCCATAAATTGAATTCCTTGTCTTCCTTTTATAGAGAAAATATCTGTTACTTTTTTGATGGGTTGCCTCTTTTCCGTTTTCTTTTCAGGACTGTTTTTGTATTTTAAGGTTATGCCAAATGTTTGCTGACACATTTTCTTCAGAATTATCCTTTTTAATATGCTCACCAGGACAAGAACCTTGGCATCTTATTGACAAAGTAGATTTGGTTCACTCTTTGCAATGTGCTAATCTTGGAAACCCAGAAGCAAAGTTCAATATTGCTAGATTTCTTTTTTCGTGGTGTCAGATAAGTACAGCATGATTTTGTACGTAAAAGGAAAGAAAAATTGTAATGCTATCATCCAGATAATGAAATGACCACAAAGCAAAGCTTGAGGAAATATAAGCTATTTTGTAGGTTTTTCAGTAAATCTTACAGGTTAGAAAAAGTCACAAGGCAGAAAGCATTCTGCCTGTGTACAGTCTTCACAAATATGACAAGTATTTAAACTTAATCAGATTTGGGCACTGTCAAATATAAACATAGCATTTTTTTAGCTGCTTATTGAAAAAAAAATCCAGTACTTCTTTGTACAGTATCAATTTTCAGATGAACAAAAATACAGCACAGTCTTAACTATTCCATTCACAAATTTATAGAGGAGAAAATATTTGGGGTATTAAATTTTTCATGCTATGCTGAACAAGGAAGCAGTTAGTTAATATCTGCAGTGGGTTATTTTATATTCAGAACAAGTGGCTGAGACATTTAAGGTAGATAGAAATATTTTACTAAGGTTAATTGCCATCTGAAAAATTTATAATCTATGAAATTCTGTCCAAAACTAGGTAGCTGTATATTTTTTGGCAGCTTTGAGTTTAAAAACATACCACATTGGGTTATTTACTTTTTTTTTCTTCTGCTTTTTTCTTCTACTTTTTTTTTCTGGGGGGGCATTTATTTTTGCTTCCAGGGTCCTAGAATAATTAACATTAATTATTTTTAGACAGGGTAATTATAATATCTAAAAAACATATTAATTTGAAAGATAGTTTAACTTAGACATATAAATTCATCTAATCATTTTGCCAAATATTATATATTTATTCATATAAATTACCCTGTGTTTTTATAGTATTTGTAGTCATTTTAAAAGTAGTGAGAGGAGAGAAGTACCATTGGTAACCTTAAGAGACATGAAAGATTGAATTTTGTCCTGGTCTGAAAAATAAGAAAACAAAACTTCTGATTCAATAATTTAGAAAATTTAGGAGAGTTACCTTTATTGAATAATTTCTTGATATAGGCTTACTTCTTTTTACTATGATATTTAATAATTGCTAACATAGTGTAACAAATATTTTAGGGCAGTAGTTGCATTGAGAATTAGGATCATAGAAATATAGCTTGAATTATTAATCATTCAGTGATTAGGCATAAAATTCTTAAGTTTATCCTTAAGTTACTCAGGGCCCAAGAAAATAGGCCTTAGGAAGTCAACAGTCTTTAAAGTGTGCTCCTGTAAAACAAAACAAAATTAAACAGTTAGCCTTAGAGATGTTAAATTTCTACTGAATCAGTGGAGGGGCATGGGGAACAGTCAAAAGCTTTTGCCCTAAGTATTTCAGTAAGTAGATTCTTGTAGGTCATTAGAGGTTAACAAATATTTAGCAGGCACCTCTTATGAGAACAGTAGTGAAAAACATAGACCTTTGTCATCATGAAATTATATTCTAGAAGAGAAAGATAGACAATTAAAAAAAAACTCAAGAGGAAAGGCTGGGCATGGTGGCTCACACCTGTAATCCAACTATTTGGGAGGCTGTATGAGTCTGTTTTGGTGCCACTGATAAAGGCATACCCGAGACTGGGTAAACAGTTCTATATGGCTGGGGAGGCCTCACAATCATGGCAGAAGGCAAGGAGGAGCAAGTCACATCTTATGTGGATGGCTGCAGGCAAAGAGAGAGCTTGTGCAGAGAGACCCATTTTTAAAACCATCAGATCTCATGAGATTTATTCAGTATTACAAGAAAAACATGGGAAAGATCTGTACCCATGGTTCAATTATCTCCCTCTGGAGTCCCTCCCACAACACTTGGGAATTCAAGGTGACATCTGGGTGGGGACACAGCCAAATCATATCATTCTGCCTCTGGCCTCTCCCAAATATCATGTCCTCACATTTCAAAACCAATCATGCCTTCCCAACAGCCTCCCAAAGTCTTAACTGATTTCAACATTAACTCAAAAGTCACAGTCCAAAGTCTCATCCAAGACAAAGCAATTCCTTTCTGCCTATGAGCCTGTAAAATCAAAAGTAAGTTAGTTGCTTCCTAGATACAATGAGGGTACAGGTACCGGATAAATACACCCATTCCAAATGGGACACATTGGGCAAAACAAAGGGGCTACAGGCCCCTTGCAAGGCTGAAATCCAGCAGGGCAGTCAAATCTTAAATCTTTAAAATGATCTCCTTTGACTTCATATCTTACATCTAGGTCACACTGATCCAAGAGGTGGGTTCCCATGGTCTTGGGCAGCTCTGCCCCTGTGGCTTTGCAGGGTACAGCCTCCCTTCCAGGTGCTTACACAAGCTGGTGTTGAGTGTCTGTGGCTTTTCCAGGCTCACTGTGCAAGCTGTGGGTCCATCTTCTGTTCCGTGACCTGGAAGACAGTGGCCTTCTTCTCACAGCTCCACTAGGAGGTGCCCCAGTAGAGACTTTGTGTGGGGGCTCTGACCCCACAATTCCCTTCTGCACTGCCCTAGCAGAGGTTCTCCATGAGAGCCCCACCAAACTTCTGCCTGGGCATCTAGGCATTTCCATACATCATCTGAAATCTAGGTGGAAGTTCCCAAACCTCGATTCTTGACTTCTGTGTACCTACAGGCTCAACACCACGTGGAAGCTGCCAATGCTTGGGGCTTCCACTCTCTGAAACAATAAGCTGAGCTGTTCCCTGGCCCCTTTTAGTCAGCTGGAATGGCTGGAATGCAGGGAACCAAGCTGCTAGACTGCACACAGCACAGGGACCCCAGGCCTGGCTCAGGAAACCATTTTCTCATAGGCCTCTAGGCTTGTGATGGGTGGGGCTGCCATGATAGCCTGTGACATGCCCTGGGGACATTTTCCCCATTGTCTTGATGATTAACATTTGGCTCCTCCCTGCTTATGCAAATTTCTGCAATCAGCTTGAATTTCTCCTCAGAAAATGAATTTTTCTTTTCTATCACATTGTCAGGCTGTACATTTATCAAAATTTTATGCTCTGCTTCCCTTATAAAACCGAATGCCTTTAATGGCACTCAAGTCACCTCTTGAATGCTTTGCTGCCTAGAAAGTTTTTCTGCTAGATATCCTAAATCATCTTTCAAGTTCAAAGTTCCACAGATCTCTAAGGTAGGAGCAAAAGGCTGCCAGTCTCTTTGCTAAAACATAGTAAGAGTTACCTTTGCTCTAGTTTCCATCTCCATCTAAGACCACCTTCGCCTGGTCCTTATTGTTCATATTACTTCAGCATTTTGGGCAAAGCCATTCAACAAGTCTCTAGGAAGTTCCAAACTTCCCCACATTTTTCTGTCTTTTTCTGAGCCCTCCAAACTGTTTCAATGCCTGTTTTACCCAGTTGCAGAGTTGCTTCCACATGTTTGGGTATCTTTTCAACAATGGCCCATTCCACTGATACCAATTTACTGTATTATTTTGTTTTCCTGCTGCTGAGAAAAACATACTTGAGACTTGGCAATGCACAATATAAAGAGGTTTAATTGAACCCACAGTTCCATATAGCTGGGGAGGCCTTACAGTCATGGTGGAAGGCAAGGAGGAGCAAGTTACATCTTATGTGGATGTTGGCAGGCAAAGAGAGAGCTTGTGCAGGGAGATTCCGATTTTAAAAACCATCAGATCTCCTGAGACTTATTCACTATCATGAGAATAGCACAGGAAAGATCTGTACCCATGATTCAATTATCTCTCGCTGGGACCCTCCTATAACATGTGGGAATTCAACATGATATTTGGGTAGGGGCACAGCCAAATCGGATCAGAGGCTGAGGTGGAGGATTGCTTGAGCTCAGGAGTTTGAGGCCAGCCTGAGCAACATACTGAGACCTTGTCTCTACTAAAAGTAAAATAAAATTAATTAATTAATTAAATTAAATAAATAAGCTAGTTATGGTGGTGCATCATTGTGGTCCCAGCTTCTCAGGAGGCTGAGGCAGGAAGAGTGCTTGAGCCCAGTGGTTTGAGGCTGCAATGAGCTGTGATAACACCACTGCATTCCAGCCTGGGTGATGGAGCAAAATCCTATCTCATAATAATAATAATAACAATGATAATAATAACGAGAGATAGGAATTTCAATTTTTTTTTACTGCTAAGATAAAAATATAAAAATGCCATATGGTAGTGTAATTGGGGTGGGAACGTTCTGCTTAGAGTGGCTAAGGTCTCAGGTTAACCTCCTGAGACGATTCCTTTTGCGTTGGCACCCAAATGAAGAGGATGCAGCCATGCAGAATAAACAGATTTTATTCCATTTGGAATATTTGTAATGGAAGGAACAGTACGTTTATAAAGACTTAGATGGAACAACAAAAGGAAGAGTAGAGATGAAGTAAACATGAAGTCAAAGTACAGGTTAAGTGCAACCATGTAGGTGGTTGTAGTAAGTAAAGAGTCTAATTTCTAATCTAATTATACTGGGGGTACTACTAGTGATGCTGAAGCAGGAAAATGACATAGTCTCTTGTACTTTCTTAAAAGCTTATTGTGACTGCTCTGTAGAGAATAGGCTGTAGAAACCCGGAGAACAATAGGAGACTATTGTAGATAAGAGGGGATGTTAGTTGGACTGAACATGGTGGTCAGATTTAACATGTATTTTGGACTTAGAAACTAAACAAGAAAATTGACGGATGATTATAAGGAATTTAGGAAACAGCTAGTTTTTACCTGAACATTGGATGGATACTAGCAGTGCTATTCATCTTGATTTTAAAAAGCTTGGAAAACATTTTATTTTAGTACAAAAAATTAATTCAGTAGATTAGGGCATGATAAATTTGAATGGGCAGTGGAAATGTAGGTTAGGCAGTTGCTTAAATATCTGGAGTTTAGAAGAAAGCTCTCAATGGCAAATTAAATTTGACAGCCATCAGCATATTTGTGATATTCAAGGTGATGGGATTGATGACTTCTAGTTTGAGAGTGTAAAGACAAAGGAGAAAAATTCCAAGGACAGACTCCTATGGCAGCCAAATATTTGCAGGGCTAGTGGAAAATGCAATCAGCAAAGCAGACTGGCAAGATGTGGGCAAAGACGTAAGAAGAATATGTCTCAGATATTTTTACTTCCATTTGTACTTAGTTAGTTTCAATTTCTATTCACAATTGCCAATATTGCTAATATCTTTTTTCATCAAAAATGATTTTTCCTAGTCTGTTTTTATACTTGAAGGTATACATTTAAGGATATTGATCCTATTGTCACAAGCTTAGGTTAATATAGAATGGAAGCACTTGTTTCAACTTCCAATTTACCTTATTTTTGATGTTGTAAATGCCAAGAATATTTATGAAAACCTCTTCTCTTTGTGGAAATTGTTTGCAAATTAAGATGCCCTTAACATCTGACTTACATCACCTGTCATTAAGATGTAGAATCTATTATCCTCTATTTGAATACAGGCTGATCTTAATGACTTGCTCTAGTCAACAAATTGCAATGAAAATGATATTGTGCTAGTTATGTGCCTAAGCTGTAAGAGTAAGAGGTCTTGCATGCTTTCACTATCTCCCTGTGAATTCTTCCCAGTCACTATGTTATCAGAGTCTGTCTAGCCTGCTGAAGAATAAAAGACCACGTGGTACAGAGGTGAGCCAGTCTAGCTGAGCCATCTTAGATCAATCAGCCTCCAGCACCTGATCACAGATATGTAAGTAACTACACCTAGGACGAGGGGAACCACCTGTCTGAGCTCCATCCAAGTTACTGACACACAAAACTATGAGCTAAATAAATAGTTGTTTCTAACTATTAATTTTGGGCTGGTTTGTTACACAGTGATAGCTAACTGATTTATTTTGCTTTTATTCTTATAGAACCTGATAAAGATAGAGGAATGAAATTATACTGGCTTCAACTAAACCTTTGGAATGTGATGACTTGCCAAAACTTTTGGGACCTGACTAATTGTATTCTAATACATACATAAAATTTCCAGTAGGTCAGAGTGGTATTCTATCAAGGGCTCTGCACTGGAAACTTGGTTTCTAGCTCTGTCTTGGATATTACATTCACTTGGTCACTTTGAAAATATCACTTCAACTCATTGATTCTGTTTTTCCACATACTTAAGATAAAGGATTAAGATGAGATTCTGAAATTTTTCATTTAATTTTATTGTGGAATTCTCCTTAGTACTGACATAGACAGCTCAAGAATGTGCTAGATTCAATACAGTGCATGAATAGATTTTGTTCTCTATTGATAGCATTAGAGATCTTATCATGACCATATTTTTTGCTTCCACAGTTTTGGATTAGTGATCACAATGAGTGATCACATTAACCAGCCACTCAATTTATCCATGCCTATATCATTGACCACTTCCACAGAAAACCATCTGACTACATGGCAAGTTATGTAGACAATATATGATGTAAAAAGAAGTCTCTATACTAAATGAACCAGATTGGTAGCATTTTTTAAAGATTGCTGAAAGCTCAACTGACAAAACAAAATCCATAGTCTCTGATCATCTATCAGAGACATCCTTTATGTCCACAATTTTATTAACCCAAATTCTCTATTTTATTAAAGTTTATCTTTTGAGAGCAGGAGCAAACAAATTTGGACCAACCCTAGATTGTTTAATATGTTCTAGTCCAGAGCTTCCACACAGGCTTCCCCTGATTGGACGATTCAGATGTGCTGAGACTATTCATGCCCTCTGTCTTTAGGGCAAGCAGGTGGGCCTGAGCAGCTGGACCTCCCAGGACTGTAGCCTAAATTCATGCATATCTTCATCCCTTTCCCCTCCGTGCCATGCTGTACAAATGCCATTTTCTATGTGTTCCAGAAATGGTAGCTTTGGAGAAACACCACCTTGGCTTATGAGAGTCACTGAACTATATTTTACCATATGACCCCTTCTACTTGCCCCCAAATTTTCTTTTGAGAGACTCTCTAGACTTGGACTCTATTCTATATAGCTAATTCTTTCTTACTGCTCCCTAACAGAGTATCTTAAATCTATAAATATGGTCATTTTTAGTGCCTTTTTTTAAAGTTTTTCTTTTGGCCTGACATGGCCTTTTCCTTTTCAAATTTCACTCATTTTTTTTCAAGATTTTATCAATTCTTAGCACTTTTATGAATGTTTTGCAATTACTTTAGCCTATGCTGTCTGTCTTCTCTCTTAATCTGAAATCTGAGCCATTATATTGCCCAACATATGTCACTTATTTGATGATAGAAACCACCGTATATTCAATTCACACAGAACTATACTAACGTAGTATTTTTTCATACTATACATTACAGTGCTGGTCACATATTAACATCTCAATTAAGTATTTAGCTACTGGCTAATAAAGCATCGAATCAGCAAAGAAAGAAACAATTGTATTTAAAATTTTATAATGGAAAAAATGAAGAAAATGTTTCTCAAGCGAGGTGTGATTTTTTTTTAGAAGGAGGATGTGAATGAGGCATACAGAGATGACTGCTAAGAAGTTATGTAAAGATACCAGGAAACTGGTATTAGTGAACAGGATGTAGACTATCATGCACATTAAAGAAACCAAGTCATTAAATTTTAAGTGAGCCTAAGAATTCTCAGTTATATTTCCTTGAGGATCTGTGGTCTTTGCACCAAATATGACACAAACAGTTCTTAGAATATTGTCTTAATATTATGTATTACATTCACAATGCAATAGGAGTATGTGTGTGTTTACCAGATACCTACTCAGAGTCAGATTGAAATATGCAAAATCTAATTATAAGAAGACATATTTGTAATCATCCATAATTTTTTTTTACCAGAGTGTTCATAGAGCATTATTTTACATAATAAAAAGTAATTTATATATTCAACACTAAGGGAAATAGTAAATATCATTTAATACTTATAAAATTATTAGATAAAAATGATATTTGACTTACCACTATATGAAAATAATATTATTGTCTGAATATCAGTGTATTGCTACTCAATTATTATTTTATATAAATAATAATTCAATAACAATGAAAAGATCTGAAAAAGATTCTTCAGAGATTGAGCAACCAGAGAAAACTAAAGAAAGAGAAATGAGATGTATTTTGGTAACTTGAAATAGAACATTTTTCCTCATTCAGAATAATTTTTTTTCTTTTTAAAAATCCATTACAAGGCAAGGCATTTCTCAAGATTAACACTTTGTCAGACATTAATCTGTTTTGTGTGTCTGTGAGACAGAGAGAGAAGAAAAGTGACATCTGAGATTATATTTCTCTAAGAAAATGATGCCCAGTCCTAAAATGACAAGCAGTGTTAATAGAGCATTATACTTTCCCATCTAAAGATGACCTTTAAAGAGAATTGTAGTTATTATCTCATAATATTCCTTCATTTATTAGCTATCTCTTTTCTGAGTTCCCTTGCTATTATATTGCAGAAATATAGCTACATGGTTTGAAAATAAAGAAATATAATTTAACCATTATAAAGGCTCAAGGCTCTCAAGCTTAATTCCAGTTTTTTCTCATTATATGAGGGAGTTTGTGGCTGCTACACAAGCCAGTTTAAGAGAGAAATCCAGACAACTACATCTCCGACCATTAAATTAATCATAAAGGGCATTTTATTTTTCATACTTCGTGGAAATTCATTGAAGTGATTGGATAGGCTTCTGGGATTGCATTATGAGATATTATTGTTGCAGAAATCACCTTGACTATAAGTGAAATGACTGATATGGACAATAAGAAATATGACCATCTCATTTTTTCTTCTTATTCACCTAAATCTTTACTATCAAATATTAAAAAAACAAGAAGAAAAGGTCTATCAGAATGGCTGATGAATTCAGACACCTTAAAATTTTAAAAAAAATCTTATCATGTGACTATGATTAGAAATCCAGTAATGAGTTAGTCTAAATCCTACATGGAAGAAATATATAATTGAATTCTTTTTTTTGAATATTGATTAATAATTTATGGACAAGTTCTCTGCACTCTGGAGAACGCAGAGATAAGATTTTAAATTCTTGTTTACTCTGATCCTTTCCCAATTAGGGTTATGAATTCAAACTGATAAAGCAGTTCCAAATCATTATCTAATATAATGCCGTTAGTGAGTTTGTCATTTTCCCTTTTTTAAAAAATTAATTTCTCTCTTTCTGTCCCTGATTACTTTTAGATGCTATATTTTGGTTTTCCCTGAAGAAGTTATTTGTAGGAAAATGGTAATAACGGAAAAGCTGCTTGCTGATAAACAGAGTGCAATTTTATGTTCAACTCAGCTGGGGTTTGAAAAGTTACTTATATTTAGTGTAGACAAAATTTTATCTAAGCACCATTGAAATTATATATGGTAAACCTTTGAGCATTTTTTAATCATTCCATCTCACAAATGAGCTTAATCCCACCAGAGTTTTGAAGATACTAGGAAAAAAGGAAAACATAGATCACATAGTATGTGCCAGTCATTTTGTTAGTTGTGTTCTATAAACCCTGTGATAATGAGGAAGTTGACCCAAAGATTTAAACATATGTTCTGGTTGCATAGCTAATAAACAGGGAACTTGGTTGGAGCTCAGTCTGTAGAATTGTAGGACATGTTTCTCTACCTAACATAAGCTTTGAATTTTTATCGAGTATCTCTTATTATCTTTTATTACCTCTTTTAATTCACTTCCTAATTTAATTGAGGTGCTTCCTTCCTCAGCCAAAGGTAGATCTTTTTGCGGTATTACTGTAAGACCATGATTCATTATAATGCAACATGCCAATTCAGAAATAAATAAAACATTCCAAAAGAAAAGGGCTACCTAGGGTAATATAAAAGAAATTTTAAATTTAGATTTTATATTAATTATTTAAAGCAATTCAAAATCTAATCAGTCCAGATTCTACCCCTATGACTTTGCAGTGAATGAAGCTTGTGTGTTTATTTTTTATTTTTATTTTCATGAAGATTTCCTTCTTGAGACCAGTATAAATTCAGTAAATTATATAAATATTATTTTAGGAGCTGCTTTTCTGCACCAAGAATTCTAGAATACAGGGGAAAAAAAAGTATTTCTGTAATTCATCTTAATTAGTTTAATGGCAGAACTAATCCTAATGAGGAGACTCCAGAATTGAAGAGAGACTTTGTCTTTACAGGCTACATACCTTCCATAGAAGGCAGGAAGACTGTTCTTCAGTAGTTGCTTGTTTCTCCAAAGCTGTTTGTTTCCTTTGAGATTGGGAAGACACCATCTGGGAACATTAATAAAAATACATAGCCTGCCTACATTACTAGCCACAGAGACAACCTTTCCTATAATCTGAAGGGACATTATTAGGTTTAATTGTCCTCCTTGCTTCTGGGATAATATGGACATCTAAACTCAATAATGGAATCCCCCTTCTTCTCTCATCTTGCCCTTGAAAAAAATGTCACCTCTTGTTTGCATGATTCAATAGGGCTGACATCTGACTTCACAAATACTCTCCAAGCCTTTTTTCTTTCTTGCCTGCCCAGATTGATTGCCAATCTGGGGAATCACTTTTGGAATATTATCTAACTTGAATGTATCCAAAAGAAAAAGCTGAAATACATGTCCTATGAATTATCCAATATGAATCTTCACTGAGAGAAGGAAATTAAGATTTGTTTTCACTTACTGTATTCTACATAGCATGTGAAGGTATTTACCACATTATTTTATGAATATTTACAATTATTGATAATAGATCTTTTTATTTCCACTTTATACCTGAGAAACTGAGGCACAGAAAGGAAAACAAATTTTGTCCTGGTTTACAGGGCTATTAAATGGCAAAAAAAAAAAAATTTCCAAAGCAATATTTGATAACTAAAAGCCACTCTCCCGAATGGGGTAGGGATATATATTTTCCCAAGCCCTTAGTCAAGCATTGCTAGAATTCTGTTCATCCTACTAAGCAGTTCATCAAGAATGGCCATCTCTGTCATTGCAAAGGGATCTTCTTTGAGAACATGAACCTCAAGTATACAGCTCACTTGTTCCAACATCCCTATCTATGAACTATGTAATGCAGCTGCTTAAACTGAATGACTAACATCAGCATCTCCTGAGAACTTAATCAGAAATGCAACCTCTGGCTCCTCCCCAGACATGCTGAATCAGAAACTCTGAGTGTGTGGCCCTGCAATCTGCATTTTAATAGGCACTCCAGGTGATTCTGAGATACGCAAAAATTTGAGAACAACCGACCTAATTATTAACTTATGCAGTAGAAAATCACAGCTGCATAAAGTTCTGAATCACTTTTAATAATGAAGTTTTTTTTTTTCTTTTATGCTAAAGTCAATCATATTATTTCATAGAGCTTAGAACTGAGTTTTTCTACTACTAGCATAAAGAAATTAGAGATCAATCAGAACCTTTCCTCTGGAATAGTGGAGAGGAAAGCATAAAAACTTGTAAAAACAACTGTCTTGTAAGCTTGGAAATCTAAAAAAGAAGCCCTATGAGTGGCAAACTTCCTTTCTCATATGCACACATACTCTGTGTGTGTGTCTGTATACATACACACATGCATTTGATTTTCTAAGCTGAAAAGTGAACACAAATTCAGATGTCTATATTGAGATAATAAAAGGCAGACAATACTGCCAAGAGAAATCATGTTACTTTTGTGAAAACAAATGCATAGTACCAAGAAAGAAAAAGACAAAAGGCTGGAGACTAGAAATAGCATAGAACAAAACACACTCTGGATGGAATTTGATACGTTAGTTAATTTTCCTCTCCTTCTAATTTTAAAAATGTATTGAAGAAGTAACAAAACAAACTCCTTTTTATTTGAAAAGAAAAACACTTGGGCATCACTCAATGCTCAATCCAAAGAGAAATAGCAGGGAAGAGTGAGGACAGTGAATTTTCAGTCCACCATTTCATAGAAGATGCATCTAGAAACAAAGAATGTTAAGTTGTTTTCTTTTTGTACTTCTTTGAACATAATTTTCCACTATAGGACCAGCATTTTGGGAGCAGTTTCTTTTACAATTTCGGTGAAAATTCATTGAGTGTCTACTGCTTTCTCTACACTGTGCTCTGCACTGTACTAGGCAGAGTAATAAAGAAAATTACAGCACAAGGCATGGTGGTGTGTACTTGTAATCCTAGCTAGTAGGGAGGCTGAAGTGGGAAAATCTATTGAGCCCAGGAGTTCAAGGCCAGCCTGACAACATAGACAGACCCTAAAAAGTGTTTTATTTAATTAAAAACGTTTTTAAAAAGATTTAGACACAGCTGAGAACTGCATGAAAAAGAAAGACGTCAACCAAATTGTTCCACTAAAACTATTCATTTAAAATTGCACTAAGTGCTACTAATGAGCATAAAATGTTTAAAAGTTGGGTAATTTAGACTTCTAACCTGGTTTTTAAGTTTAATTATGATTTGAAAGATTAGTTTAGTTTTAAGTTTAGTTTCTAAATTTGAAAGATAAGTGGGAATTGACTGAGAGAAGAGCAGAGGAAAAATGTTCCAGACTGAGAGAACATTTCACTTCTTATTTGCATGACTCAATGGGATCCACTGAATCGGTCAAAAGCAAAACCTTTGTCTTGGGAAGAAACTTGGTATACTGAAAGAGAAAACTAATACTAAAAGGAGATAAAATTATTGATAGTGGACATGGAGCTGAAGAAGCAAGGAGGCAGATCATATAGGTGTGGAGGGGAGCTCTCAGAGGAAAGAAGGCTTTATTGAAATGGTATAATCTTTCCTTACAATCCTATCAGTATCTCATGACTCCATTTTGCCACCAAGACATGCCTGAACATTTCTTTACGAAAAGACAAACTCAGATTTCTGGAGAGCTGATGGGAGGCGAGGTGGTGGTATTGTGAGGTGCCTGTATAGGGTGAAGATGGGGTATGTCCTGTCACCCGTCAAATTGTATGCCATTCCACCCATGCATGATATAGCTGTCTATATTATTTAAAGCATAAATAACAGCAACTCTAGAAGTCTTTATTTTCTAACCATAAATAGGACCATAAAATTATATCTAAAAACACTATTCATTTTCACACTCCTGCTTTATTGATTTTAAAATCTTATGTTCACCCGCCCAGCAGAGCAGTATATGAAAATGAATGGGAAATGACTTTTCTGAATGTTTTGGGTTTGTTTCTAACATTCCAGTTAATTTTGCAGATGAGAAAACTGTGGTACACATAAAAATATGACCAATCCATGTTAACATAAGTGGCTACAGATAGATCTGGGTCTTAAATTTTCATCCCCTAGTTCCTATGCAGTAGATAACTGTAAGCAAGCATATATTATCTATGCTAAATGGTATATAGAGACAGGATTCTTACCTAAGAGTAAGAAGAACAAAAAAAGAAAAATCATACTTTATCAGTAATGTAATTGTGGTTAATCCATTTTACATTGTTGTAAAGGAACACCTGAGGTTGCGTAATTTATAAAGAAAAGAGGTTTATTTGGCTCACGGTTCTGCAGGCTGCACAAGCATAGCACCAACATCTGTGCAACTTCTGGTGAGGCCTCAGAAAGCTTATGATATGGCAGAAGGTAGAGAGGGAGCAGGCATGTCACCTGGTGAGAGAGGGAGCAAGAGAGAGAGAGGAGGTGATACCAGACTCTTTTAAACAACCCGCTTTTACATGAACGAATCAAATGAGAATTCTCTTATCACTGTGGGGAAGGTACTGAGTCATTCACGAGGGATCTGTCCCCATGACCCAAGCCCTTCCCAGTAGTTCCACCTCCAACATTGGAGGTCACATTTCAACATGAGAACTGGCCAGGATAAAACATCTAAGCCATACCAACATTATTATGGGAATAGGTTTTTCATGCTGGTAAATCCATAGGATGGGATACTGTATATCAGATAAAATGATAACAAGATCCAAATATGTCTACTTGGATAGATCCCCAAATATAGAGTCAAGTGAAAAAAAAGCAAGCGGTGTAATACTTTCCTATGTCCCATTTAAATAGGATGGAAGAATAGTTAAAAATGGACAAAACAATTAAATATTAATTATAAATATAAAAATATATAGAAAAGACAGGAGGAATGAACACAAACTTCAAAATAGTGATGCCTTCAAAGAGGGAAGGAGGTAATTTTACAGGGCAGAGTTGTGAAGGGGACTTCAACTGGATCTGTTTCATTTATCTAAAAAAATCTGGAGTCAATATATTAGAAGGTTAGCCTTGTTAATTTTATTGGTAGGCAAAAGAGTATATGATACATTTGTCTCTGCAACTGTCATTTTGTGTGTAATAGCTTTAAATGCTTATAAAGGAAATCACCAGTCCAGGTGGCATTCACCTGTAGTTCCCGGCTACTCAAGAGGCTGAGGTAAGAGAACAACTTGAACCCAGGAGTTCAAGTTAAGGCTGGGCAACATAGTAAGACTGTATTTATTAAAATATATATATAAATAAAAGGAAAAATAAAAGTGTAGAATAGGTTCCAAGGCGGTAAATATGAATGAAGATGTCCTTGTAGTAGAAGCCTTGCAGTTCGTTTGGCTACAGAAATAAGCACCTCATGGTTTCATTTGGAATGAATATAAGTGATCTGAAGGAATATGGGGCCTACCTAGAGGCTTTCTGGCAATTGTCTTGTTTAAGCAAATGTACGGGTTATGGTGTATTTCATTTATTTCTCAATACTGAGGCATGTTAGGACTCACTGAGAGATTTTGATGTTGGATGGTTTTCCTTATTCTCTATCAATATATCACATATTTACTATTGTTAAGAGCCATTTAATTATCATTTTAGAGAAAATGGCATAAATTCCTAGACAGAGACCTCCATCACGATCAGCAGGTTCATGACCTTCTTTGTTTAGCAGAGTCAATCAGATCTCTTGGATAATTCTATGACTTCTGAGTGGCCAAGAGAGACAAGAGTTGACCTGGAAAATTTCCATTTGTGCTTCAAACTCCATCCAGGACATGAGATCACTCTGCATCCCCTTCTTCCACTACCTCCAGGACATAAGTCTGAGCATCTCATTCTCTTTGCATCCACCATACCTAGCTATTCTCATTTCCTAGTAGACAATAAATAGCTGTTGTTTGTGGTTATAAGTGCTCAACCAGTACAACATGATATTATTGCCATTAGCTTCATCTTGATGACATTGTCCCCATTTGAGATATAAGTATTTATTTTGCATATTCTAGTTTCTTTAGGATTTAAAAGACTTTTTTAAATCTGAAATTTCCAATTGCCGAATTATCACAAAGCCTTAAAAAAATATGTTCCTCCAGCGTCTAAGCCTGAGAAGAAACTGGCAAAAATTAAAGACTTTGTCTTAAGCTTTCCTAAGAACTTTGGCAGTTCTAGCCAGCCCTAAAGCAGTAATGAATAAACCTAACTTCCAGCTGCTCACTATGGTTATAAGGGGGTCATTAACAGACATGATATGAAAAAAAAAAGCCAGATTCTTCTTCTCTGTAAGATGGAATCATATTTTGAAATAATGGGTCTTCTACAGGAGAAGAAAGAAGTCACAGAACACTCTGGAAAAATTTTATAATCTTGTCATCTTATTTTTGTATATAGCATTACTTGTGTACCTCATTTGTGGCCCTTAACTGTTGTTTTTCTCATGATATGTGTGTCCAGATTAACATGGACTTTCACAAACATTCATGAGAGGATTCTTCATAAGATCTAAGTCATACATCTTGTTAGCACATAGCAGGGAATCAATTAAAGGACAGGTAGCATTCACTAATCCATAAACTTGCAAATATTGTACCTGGGAGGTTGAGCAGCATCAGGGATGGCTCGGAGGATCTGAGTCTGATATCCTTAACATAAGCAGAAATTTGCAGAGGAGGAAAAGGGCTTCCCTTTAGAGAGATATAATTTGAAGGCATGCTGTGATGTCTAAAGAAGAAGGCAGAAGTGAAGGAGGTCTGCAAAGGTGTGACAATGAGGAGGAAGGTGATATGATAACTAAGCTCATGGATTCAGGAGTCAGATATATAGTATATTTTTCTAATTTCTCTCATCTGTTTCTGTCCTCCATTACATGAGGAACCTAGAGAAATAATGAAGATCAAATTAAATAATATATCAATAATGTATCTGCGTCACTTACCACAGTGCCAGTTGCTTAAGAAGTAGAGAATAAGTAGTATATATTATAAAACGTATCAAAATTCCTATGAAATACCTTATATGTACAAAAAGCTTGGGATAAATCAGGAAATGAAACCCTCATGGTTACTGTTCCTATGGAATTTTTAGGAGAGTCAAAGGGATGAGGACTGAATCTTGGTAATTACTCGAAAAAAAGACATTTAAAAAATAGTTTTCCTATATATCCTTTTAGTAGATATTGTTGATGTCCTCCACATCCTCTTGACCCTCACTTTCCTTGACTCTGAAGATTATTTACCATGAACACACGTGACTGTCTGTGCATAAGAACTATTGTTATTATTATTATTTTGGCCAAGGGGAGCACCCTAGGCAAGCATATATGACAAGGCAGAAATGCCAGAGAGTTAGTACCACACTAGGCATCCCTTTGCCCAGGAAAGATGGTGAATAGTTAGAGCTCAGCTTCTTCACTTCTCTTTTGGTATAATTTAAGGTATGTTCTACTTTGTTACCCAGATTTCTACAGTGAAATTGAGCTTTAACTTCTCAAAGTCTTGTGGCTGGATGACTCATTCTTTTTTTTTTTTTTTTTTTTTTTTTTGACATAGTCTTGTTATGTTGCCAGGCGCCAGGCTGGAGTGCAGTGGCGCAATCTCGGCTCACTGCAACCTCCGCCTCCCGGGTTCAAGCAGTTCTCCTGCCTCAGCCTCCCGAGTAACTGGGACCACAGGTGCATGCCACCACACCCAGCTAATTTTTGTATTTTTTAGTAGAGACGGGGTTTCACCATGGTCTCGATCTCTTGACCTCGTGATCTGCTCGCCTCGGTTTCCCAAAGTGCTGGGATTACAGGCATGAGCCACCGCGCTCGGCCATGACTCATTCTTTATCAGCCTCATTCTCTGCATTCCTTCTCCCTTTCCCTACCATCACCTCCCAAACTGCTTGCACTTGAATCTGTGGTCTGCTTCTCAGGGATCCCAAACAAGACAACCACAGGCAAGGTTAGTAGGCTTAGTATTCATTGAATATCCTCTGTTTATGGTAGACATGGGATAGTCACTTTACTTGATCTCAATTATCACTCACAAAAACCATGCAATGTAGTAGATAATACCTCATTTTGTAGGCAATGAAACTTAGAGTGAGATAATATGGAACTTTCTAAAGTCCTATTACTAGTAAATGGTAAGTGCTTACTAGAACTCTGTTTAGACTATAGTTCTCAGGCTGGTCTCAAACTGCTGACCTCATGATCTGCCTACCTCAGCCTCCCAAAGTGCTGGGATTACAGGCATGAGCCACTGTGCCTGGCCTGTAGTTCTCATATTCTTTCCACAACACTTAGTTACTTAACTTCAACTCCAAAGGCAAATATTCCATGAAGATCCTATTAAATAAGTAAATAATTTTGCTGCATATTAAACTTGTATAGCTTTTTGTCTAAGATTCTGTGGTTGTTGTATTTGGACTGGCTGAAATTAAGCAGTGCATGCATCTTAAACTCATCTTCCTCAGCTGGGTATGGTGGCTCACACCCATTAATCACAGCACTTTTGGAGGCCAAAGCAGGAGAATTGCTTGAGCCCAGAAATTTGAGACCATCCTGGGCAACATACTGAGATCCCGTCTCTACAAAAAATTAAAATTAAAAAATTAGTTAGGCACATTGCCACATGCTTGTGATCCCAGCTACTCAGAAGGCTAAGACAGGAAGATCACTTGAACCTAGAAGGTCAAGGTTGCAGTGAGCCATGATTGTGCCACTGCACTCTAGCCTGCATGATGGAGCAAGATTCTGTTTAAAAAAAAATTTAATTAAAATAAAAAATAAAATAGTCTTTCTGTAAGACATCATTTTTGCAGCTAAATCAGCTGCAAGTGGCTGGTGTGTATATGTGTGTACAAACATGTTAGTATATGTATGTATGAGCATATGTATGTTGGGGTGTGTGTGTATATTGGTGTTTGTGTTTGTGCATGTGTGTGCTGGTTTGTCTGTATGCTGGTGTGTGTATCTGTATGTTGGGATGTATGTGTGTGTGTTGGGGTGTGTGCATGTTGGGGTGTTTGTGTATGTTGATGGGTGTATGTGGATGTGTGCATGTATGTTGGAATGTGTATGTTGGGACATGTGTATATGTTGGCGTGTATGTATGTTGTGTGTTGGGGAATGTGTATATGTTGGCATGTATGTATGTGGGTGTGTGCATGCATGTCAGAATGTGTGTGTATGTTGGGGTGTGTGTATATTGGGGGTGTGTGTGTGTGCGTGTGTATGCAGAAAGAGCAAGAAGTCATTGTTTTTAATAGGAAGTTTTAGACATAGCTTCTTTTCTAGACTAATTTTCTTGTTTGCTTGAAGGTCTTTATAATTGTCACTGTAAGCATGTGTCCAGTTAATTTAAATGTCATTTAAGCCTATTACGGTTTTCTACACATGGCTGTGAGATGATGTGATGTGATTTTCTTTCTCTGAAGGCTCTGTGAAGTAGCCCACTAACTTGCTCTTTCTGATGTGTCTCAGCTCAGATTTGCAGCCTGCAGAGGCTGAGCAACCCTCCACATGAGGAGTGTAAGACAGGATGTCAGTGCTGCCTTCTAATGATTCATCGGAATTGCAAAGCACCAGCTTATGGCCCCATTTATAACTCCAGTTATAGAAACTACTTTTTATGACTAAGAGACTTTTTTAAAGGATGCAATAAAAGGGACACTACATTAACATAGAGCTGGAAAACACTGTTAGGCAACCTGAGGATGTGATACTTAGTGTGAACTTGAAATTTCAATCATAGTTGCCTCCTGCCACTTATTCAAAACTCTGTGATGGGTTTGGTTTGTCAAATAGAGAGTGGAAACATGGGATAGTAAGAGTGCAAGGTCTTTGGAGTGAAATGGATGTGAATTAAAATAATGACCATCAATAACTCTGGCACTTTATGCCACATAATGGGGGCTCAAAAATGTTTATTGAACTCTTGTTTTCTAACTCAAGCTTTACAAGCCTCAGTTTCTCCATCTGTAGGTAGGAAATGATACTGACTTTGTGGGAGTGTTATGAGCACTAAACAAACCCACATCTGGAAGTATTAACCAATGCCTGGCACGTAGTAGATAATTAGATAATGAACACAGCTTGATCTCCTATTCCATTTGGATACCTAGGCATATACTAATGATTAGGCATTATTAGTATATCCGCCCTTCTCTTAACCCCTGCATAGATTCATCAACCACTCATTTTATGCTTATTGTCTTAAGCACATGCTACACTCATTCATATCTCTACACTTTTGCTTATAATGTGTTTCCATCAAAATGTCTTTTTTATATTCCTTTCTGGCCATTTAAATGTTATAATTTTAGAACAAATTCAAATGTCACTTTTTTTTTTTGATGAAGTCTTCCCCGATAACTCTCAGATGCTCTTTCTGTTATTATGTGTATCATTTAGTTAAGGACATTATCACATTATGTTTTATCTTATTTATAATCCTAGATCTATTTCTTGTATTCAAATCTCCCTTCTCAAAAAAATTGTAAACTTACTTGGGAAGCTGACCACATATTAACATTTTTCTTCGGCTAGAATGATTTACAAATATATGTTATATTTGTTCAAATAGTACTTTATTATTTAAGTCATATTTAAGTAATCTTCTAACTAGTTATTCGCTTATCTCTCTTCAAACCAACACCTTTCCCCAGGAAGTAGCTGCAAGGCTCAGTCAAAGCACGCCTTTCAATGTTATTCCTCCTACTCATAACCTTCTGGTGATGCACAATAACATTCAGAATAAAAAATATTTGAAATATCCTATTCATACAACCTAGACCTTACCTATTGTTGTCTAATCTTTTCTAATACTACTTTCCTAGACAATGACCATTTTCTTGCTTATACACCTTTGTTCATATGCCAACTATCTATGAACAATATCTTCTCCCCATTTTCAAATTATCTAGTTCCTATATCTCTTTCCATGAAGTCTTGCCATGATCTCCTGTCCACCTGATCTTTCCCCTTTAATGTCTGTAAGATCTTTAATGTCTTTATAGCTCAACTGATGCTTAGAATTATCACCGCTATCATTGTTATCATTATTAAGATAAAATTGAGCACTAATGTGTGCCAGAAAGTAATAAACACTTAGGATCATTTTATTTATTTTTCTTTCCCATTCTGAACCTGTCTTGTATTTAAACTTGACTATAGGCTCTTAACATCAGGGTCATAGTTTACACTCTTAGAATTGCCAAGTTTCTTAGTCTCTTGGTACTACCACCACAAAATGCCAAGAACTGAGTAGTTTATAAGCAACAAATTTATTTCTGATAGTTTTGGAATCTCGGAATTTTAACATCAAAGGGCTAGCAGATTCAATGTCTGGTGAAGGCCCATTTCCTGATTAATAGATGGTAAATTCTCACCTGGAAGAAGGGGGCAAGGCAGCTCTCTTGGGCTTCTTTTGAAAGGCACTAATCCCATTCGTGAGGGCTCTGCCCCCATGAATTAATCACCTCCCAAACAACCCATCTCTTAGCACCATCACATTGGTGATTAGGTTTTAGCATATAGATTTTGATGGGGGACACATCCAGACTCCCTCCAAATTTATGTCCTCTCATGCAAAACATATTAATACCATCCTAATATCCTCCAAAATCTTAGCTCATTCCAGCATTAACTTTAAAGTCAAATCCAGCATCTCATCTTAATAGCCTCTAAATTAAACATAGGTGAAACTCAGGTACAATTCATCATGAAGCAAACTGTGCTATAACTGTAAGCCTATGAAATAAAACATGCTATGTACTTCAAAAATACAATGGTAGTGATATAAAACAGCTGGGCTCCTGGCTAAACCCCACCCTGAAGCCTGGAACTGCAGCCCTAAGTGAAAATAGCTGACCTCATTTTTCTGCCAAGATGTTGCCTTTTTGGCCTGCCATGCCCCTTTCCTGTGCCCGTCAAAAATATTTGAGCAATACAAGTGGCCTAGCACTGGGGATACAAGTGGCTGAACAGTGAGCAGAGAAGCAACTGAGTGTCAGAGACTATGGATAGACATGGCTAACTTTAGATGTGCAGCTTCAGAGAAAGATCACCTTCTTGCACCATCCCCTTTCCAATCCCCTATACCTCTGAGAGCCACTTAAGTCACCCAGTAAAGTCCTCTGCAAACACTACCCTTCAGTCTGTTTGTGTGACCTGATTCTTCCTTCACCTGGACAGGAACCAGGTGCCGAGAGGGCAGGGGTTTGGATCTCATTATGGGACCCGCACAGAGCCTGCTCCAGCCAGAGAGGAGCAACAAGCCAGTTCCAGCATTTGTTCCCACCAGTTCCCATACTCACTTGCTCACACACTCTTGCAAGAAGTGGCCAGTGGCAGGCTGAGTGAAACAAGCCACTCCAGTTCCCACCTACGAAAGGGATCAAGGTCAAGGGAACAATCTTGTCTCAGTAGGACAGGCATAAGCTAGATATTCTCATTCCAAAAGGGATAAACAGAAAAGAAGAAAGGGGTAACAATCCCATACAAGTTCAAAATCTTAAGAAGAGAATAATATTCTTTGACACAAGGTTCTGCCATCTAGGCCTAAAGTGATTCTCTGCATGGCCCTACCAACACTACAGTTCTAGGCCTGGTAATGTGCCCATGGCTCTCCTGGGCTGGAATTGTCCTCTTGTGTGCCTACTGGTCTGAGATCCTTAAGGCAAACCCACCCTCAGAGAATCTGCTGGAGATTACCCTAGTAGGGACCCCCTGTAGCGGCTCCACTCCCATGGTGGTTCTCTGCTGGGGCCCTGTGGGTCTCTAGGGCATCCTTTGAAATCTGCGTGGAGGTAGCCATGCTCTACAGCTCACACAATCTTGTGTACCAGCAGAGATGGCACTGTGTGGACACTATCAAGGTTTCCAACCTATACTGTCTACAGGAGCAGTCACAGTGGGTTGTGCTGTACCTGTGGCAGCTGAGGAGCCCAGCATTGGAATGTGATGAGCAGATTCTTGCTATGGTGTCACACAGAGAGCACTGAAATTCTGCAGGGGCCCATAACTCCTTCAAAATCATTCTGTGATAGTCCGGAAGCCCTGATAATCTCCAAAATTCCTTTGTCCTCATTGTTCCATTGTCTTGATGAATACTTTTCTTGATACGGTAAATTCATACCCATCAATGATTGTCACTTGGTCATACACTTCTCTCTTAAACGTGCTTTTCTCTTCCTTTTAATATGAGCAGGATAAGAATTTTATTAATTTTCCAGTTCTGGTTTCTTTTGATTAACAATTCTGTCATTGTTATTTTTCTTCTTGTGTTTTACAGTAACTACTCAAGAGACACCAAGGCACAGCCTTCTAAACACTTTGCTTAAAAATTTCCTCAATCAAATATCCAGTTTCATTACTTCCAAGTTCTACCTTCCATAAAACACTAGGACACTTATAGATTTCAGCTGAGTTCTTTGCTACTTTATAACAACGATTGCCTTTCCTCTATTTTCCAATAATGTGTTCCTCATTTCCATCTGAGACCTCATTAGCATGGTATTTAATGTCTGTATTGCTACTGACATTCTGATTATGACTACTTAGGTATTATCTAAAAAGACTGAAGCTTTCTCCATAGCTCTTCTCGTATTCTGAGCCATCACCAAAATTGTCCTTTATGGTCCGTTCACAGCAATGCATGCTTTTTCTAGTGTGAACCTTGAAACTCTCCCAACTTCTACCCATAACCCAGTTCCAAAGTCACTTCTACAGTTTAGGTATCTGTTACAGAAGTGCTCCACTTCTGGAAAAGACTTTTCTCTCAGTTCATTTGGCCTTCTATAACAAAAATATTATAAACTGGGTAACTTATAAATAACAGAAATTTATTTATTATTATTCTGGAGGCAAAGAACTCCAAGAGCAAGATGCTGGCAGACTTAGTATCTGGTGAGAACCAATTAACTTGTTCACAAATGCCCATCTTCCTGCTGTAACTTCACTTGTTGAAAGTGGTGAGGGAGCTTCTGGGGCCTCTTTCATAAGGATACTAACTCCATTCATGAGGGCTCTTTCTTCATGACTTAATTATCTTCCACCCCACTTTCTAATACCATCAAATGGGTGATTTTAACACCTGAATTTTAGAAAGATGTAAACATTCAGATTATTATAGCACCAAATGTTGAACATGTCTTAGGTTTTCAAATAAATATTAATATTTTTATTCATGTTCATACATTTATAATTATTTGGTGGATGGTTTGTTCATTGAAAACATTTAAATTTCTACCATCAAATCAATACTTTATTCATGTGTAGTGAGTTCATCAAATGCCTTAATCAAAATCAAACTATAGTAATTGAAATTCTTGTCACAAAATCAATTCCTTTATATAAGCACAAATTCAGCAAACACAGTAAGTTGGCATCTACTATATGTCGTAATTTCATGTTAGGAATACAGCAATGAATAAAATCAGTCAAGAATATGTGGATAAATAGTTATAATACCAGTTTTTGATGATGATCAAGTGGTACAGGTTAAAAAAATTGAAAAAAGTGTTACTTAGTGTATTTGAAGGGAAATAAGAGGGCTAGGTTCGGAAAACTTTCTGTAATTGATGATGTGTGAGCAGAAACATGACATCCACAGTTGCTTAGGACAAGATGATAGTCACATTAAAATGTATAAAGGCAGGAAATCTTGAAAGGGTATGCGTGCAACACTTGGTGAAGAACTGAAGAGCAAAAACCCTTCGTTATTGGATCACAGGTAATAGAAAAAATAGAAATTAAGTTTGGAGAACTCATTTGGAATTATTTTGCGAAGGGTCTCTTAGGCAGAGAAACAGTAGATTTTTATATCGAAGGAGTAACAACTTTAGATTTTTTTACTGTAGAAAGATAATAACTTATACTTTTCATTGTGAAGGAGAATAAATCAATTGTAACATTTCATCTGGGCAGAGGCCTGATTCAACTAATATCCTGAATTTTTACCTATTCGTAAATATGATTATAGAAGACAAATACAACTTTTAGAAGCATCACCAATATTTCATGTATGTCCATTGGGTGAAAATTTGGTACTGTTAGCTGTGTTTCACTTTTGAAGAGTTCTTTTATTTTGTATGGGTATAAATTGTGTAACACCAACAATACACTTTTATCATTCATATTTTGGCTTTCATTGTCTTCTGTTTCAGCAGATGGAAAATCTAGGACTTAATTGCCAGCTCAGGATTAGTAGCCCACTTGTCTCAGTATGTTGGTAAACTCATGTTAGCAAAAATCATATTACATATCACATTTTAATCCCCTAAAAGAAGGATTTTTATTTATTTTTTTGTTTTGTCTATTTTTGTTTTTTAAATAAACAATAAATCGCTATTTACCCAAATCTCTCCTAACTTTGTAATCTAGATGCATACATTTTCTGGTAAAGTTAAAAATAGAGCACCCAGTATGTAGGGGTCTGTGGACCAAGCCATATGTCCTCAAGGTATAACAGTTTTTCAATCTGTGTGTGTTTTCCTGTATTGAGCCTGATAATTATTTGTGTGTGTGTGTTGGGGGGGGGTGGGAGGGAGGAGGGGGCCATTTTGTGCATTATAGAATATTGTAGGGGGGAAAAATAAAAACTTTTTTCAATTCTGATAGATTCTTAGTTGGAATGGACTCCTGTATCTAAAGATAGATCAACAACAACAACAACAACAACAAAACCCAGAAGCTTATTAATATGTATAATTTATATGTACGTGGTAGATACCTAGGGAATGAGTCATTCTCACATAGATCACTTTGAACACCACCTTTATAACATCTTCAACAAAGTACAGTAAATTTTTGAAGAAGTGGCAACAAAAAGTAAAAGTATTTTTGGTATCTCAGGGCAGCAACTTGTGGGAAGGCAAATAAATGACAGATAAGGGCTACTTAGTGATGCTCGTTAATGTAGATTCCTCTGGTATCATATTCTGATGATAAGTGTTCAAAGTTTACTTCAGTGGTTAACCTCGTTCTTCCTAGCAGAAAGACTTGGGGGGAGAATACCTTTTGTTTTTGTAAATGTACATCCTGGTTAGGCAAGTAGAGCAAGGGAGGAGAAAGCTGTCCTTCATCTGTTTCTCAATTGCCTGTCTTCATATTCTGGGGTAGCATATTCTGGTCTCCTACAGTGTTTAATAAGTAGCATTGCTGGCCGCTACCCAGATCCCAGTAGCACCTCCCCAGTTGGGGTACACAAACAAGCCTCCAGATATTGTCAGTTATTCTTGCAAGTGAAAAAAATGCCCCTGGTTGAGAACCACTGACCACATGAACAAACGTTTCCTTGTTTGGAATAATGTAGTCCATGTTTCCTTGAATGTTTAGGATCAAAACACAGCAATTATTTTGTATAAAATATCAGCTAAGCAGGCCAAACACATGGCCCATGCCTGTAATCCAAGCACTTCAGGAGGTTGAGGCAGGAGCATTGCTTAAACCCAGGAGTTCAAGATCAGCCTGAGCATAGTGAGACCCTGCCTCTTCAAAACAAATACACTTAAAAAAATTAACCCGGCATGGTGATGCACACCTGTAGTCCCAGCTATTTGGGAAGCTGAGATGGGAGAATTGTTTGAGCCTGAAAAATTGAGTCTGCAGTGAGCCATGATCGCATCATTGCACTCTAGTTGATGACAGAGAAAAACCCTGTCTTGGATTAAAAAAAAAAAAAGAAAAGAAAAAAGAAAATCAGCTAAGCAGAATCCTGCAGGGTGGCCATTCTGATAGGCTGGAAGCATAGGCTGTGGAAGGGGGCCAGAAACAAATACTTAGAGGTTGGGAAGAATAAGAAGGGATTTATGCTGAATGAGATAGCCATATATACATATTCAGTAAGCTACTGAAGAAGACATGAATATTTATGAAAGGAAAACATGCACATGTGCAATTGAGCTTCACGCCCTTCCTTCAGTCCGGTGTTAAAAAAATAGCAGTGTTAGCATGCTCTGAGGGTGGAGGTTTAAGGTGAAGCAGAGGACCTGAAAACCCTCACTGCGCATCCTCAGTAGGCTAGCCAGAACCACTCCGTGGTAAGCGGTCTCTATAAGGAAAAATCCTGAGGGGTCGTTTTGCCAAAACACAAAAGAGTGGAACAGTGTCAGGTGGTTGGTTGATATCAGTGGTGGAGTTTTTTTAAAAGGCTGGTTTCTGCTTCGACCTTAGGGAAGAAAGCCTAATGATGGTTAGCAAGGGAGGGGTTTAAAAGGCTTGTCTAACCTCCCATCCTGTCATGGCTGAGAACTCAGCTTCCAAGGTTTCTCTGGGGTCCCTGTGTCCAAGCAATCATTCATTCACTTGTTCGGGGGGCTTAGAATTTTATCTTTATTTCTCAGGTGTAAGTTCTGAATTCCTAAAAGGGAAGAAGTTTTATCAATTTAGTTGGCTTTTGTGTTGCGTCTTGCAGGGAGACCTAAATTTTAGCTGTCAGCTGTGATTCCTGCATCATTCTACAAGATTGGAGATGGCTTCATATATCAAGTATTTGATTAAAAAGATAGTAAAACTCGGTCAGTATAAGGACAAATGAGCTATTCATTAAAGGTTGTAAGATCTTCATCTATGGCCTAGAGGAAAGAAAAATGAAATGGAAAATAAAAGCTTTGATGTCCTTTAAGTTTCAAGTTTACAGTGACCTAGGAATAAATCTAAATTGCCAAAATCACCAACCTTGAAGATACAAGGATGAAATCTAAAGTATTGAAATGGTACTGAGAAGACCACGCTTGGGCAACTTAAAGAATAGTCACACACACATGCGTGCACACACACACACACTCACATGTATATGTAAATTTGTTCAAGACAAATAATTATATAAGGACTACAAATTTTATAATTTTTTTTTAAAAAAACCTTAAGCTTTTGCTTATTTTCTGAAAGTGACTTTAAGAAAAAAATTCTCCAAACTTAATGTGGCCACATGCTGTGTAATTATCTTTAAATCACAAACATAGCCTAGCAGAATGCTCTTTTAAATGCAAATGAAAGTCCAAGCAAAAGGATATATAAAAAATAAAAATCTTCCTTCCAGCAGTAGACCATGTTTATGGTCACTCCTGGAAGACAACCTAAAGACAGTTGTGAGTTCTATAAATCTGCAGAAATAAAATTGTGGGGATAGACTTAGATCCCCAGAGTTGGCAGAAAGATTATCTTAAAGTGAAAACGTCTGAGCTACAAAGATGCTGGAAAAAAAAAAGGTGACCTTAACTTCCCCTTATCTGAATGAAGCCTATTCTCCTGAAAATACAGCTGGCAGTAACCCCTTCCTAAAGAAGTGATGTGGTTTGCCCGTGTCTCCACCGAGATCTCATCAACAATTGTAATCCCCACATGTGAGGGGAGGAACCTGGTGGAAGGTGACTGAATGATGGGGGCAGATTTCTCCCATGCTGTTTTCATGATAGTGAGTTCTCACAAGATCTGATGGTTTGGAAGCTGAGCCGGGAGTGGTGACTCACGCCTGTAATCCCACCACTTTGGGAGGCTGAGGCGGGTGGATCACGAGGTCGGAAGATCGTGATCATCCTGGCCAGTATGATGAAACCCTGTCTCTACTAAAAATACAAAAATTAGCTGGGCATTATGGTGTGTGCCTGTAATCCCAGCTACTCCGGAGGCTGAGGCAGGAGAATCACTTGAACCCAGGAGGCAGAGATTGGAGTAAGCTAAAATCATGCCACTATACTCCAGCCTGGGCCACAGAGTGAGACTCTATCTCAAAAAAACAGAAAAGAAAGTGTGGCACTTCCTCCTTGCTCTCTCTCTCCGGCCCCCATGTAAGACATGCCTTGCCTCCCCTTCACCTTCTGCCATGATTATAAGTTTCCTGAGGCCTTCCTAGTCATGTGGAACTGTGAGTCAATTAAACCTCTTTTCTTTATAAATTACACAGCCTCATATAGTTTTTTAAAGCAGTGCGAAACCAGACTAATAGAGTTTCCTACAAAATTCAGCTGCCTTGGAGACAGAATGCCCATGCCCATTAGCATTAAAAAGCCCAGTAAAACTTTTCATAATCTCCCATTGAATCTCTAAAAGTCCCCCCTTTAAGTTGATATATAAGTATAAACCTTTATTTATTGTACATGAACATGTAAATAAATCTTGTTTTTTCTTTTGTTATTTTGTTTATTATCAGTTAATTTGCAGACCCCAACCACCAGACCCAAGTAGAAGAAAACCTTTTTCACATTACAGCATTGTCTCTATGTTTTGGCTTTGTTAGTGCAACAATAGAAAGGGTAAATCAGTTGTAATTCTGTCATACAATTTATTGTCTTTGCTATGTATGCAAGATAGCTGAGTTTTATTTACTATATTAATTACAGATTGTCAGAGTTGAAAGAAACCATTTCCCTCTTTATGCCAAAGAGAAAGTAAAACTCTGACAGTTTTAAGTGATGTTTTCAATGTTGAATGACTGAATTTGAAAAGCTGAAATAAAAACTGAGTTCTTCTAACTCAGACAAGCTAACTAGTGGTTCAACCCAGCAACTAGATCGGATTCAGGTTAATGGAAGTGTGAGTGTGCTGAGGATAGCCAACCTCTTCAGTAGAGCACCATTTCTATTTTTACATTGAAGGCATTGTTGAGGTTCAGAAAATGACCCTCAAAGCGTGGTGCTTTAGCATGCTAAGTACCTTGAACTGAAGGACATTGGAAGAGCCTCAGAAGCAGTAAGTGCTCTCTGACTTTCTTCCACCCTCTTTTCTCCTTCTTCCATTTCTCCTCTGAAACAAGTTATCAAAGCTAGGACTCTTCTTCCTCAAGGTGGACCATAGAAAATAGAACTCCTCTCCTCCAGGCAAGCCATAAAACCTAGAAATGTCACTCTCTTGACTGTCTCCCCTTTCTCCTGAAGACCCTCATGTGGCAGGTATCCTGCCCCATACCTTGAGGAAGGAATGACACACAAAGAGACCAAGAAGAATTTGAACAAACAAGTTTTGCTGGGTTCCCCTCTCGGTTCATTACCATTAGATCATACTCCTTTCATCTAATTATACTTCTAACATCACTCCACACTGTATGGAACCTAAGCATAAAAATATGCAGTCTCCCTCTGTGCCACATAAAACTTTAGTTAAATGAATTTGTTATGCTTTTTCTTGCTGACCTAATTTTTGTTATAAGGGCATCAGCCATGTACCTTGCAATGGGTTAGGAAAAGATACTACCATTTTGCCCCTACAGCATAAAGTAAATTCCTTGCCCCTATTGATGATAAAGTTTTTCAAACCAAAAGGGATATATGCCCTTTATAAATGCATATTGCACTATATTACCTTTTTTTTTTTTTTAGATCTCTGTATACTTGGTGTGGTCCCAGAATACAGGCTAATTTGGGAAATAGGTATAGTAGGTAAATTTTGCACCACTTTAAAGAGAATTTTGTACCAATTTAAAAAATATATTTTGCATGAATTATTTATAATAGCTTCTGGGGAGAGTTTTTATTCACTTTTTCCTTTTCACTTTGTTCAAGTAACACATTTTAAATAAGCTCGTGAAGCTAATCTAGCCAGCCTCCTTGTGATAGAATGCTTGTAATTCATCATGCTAGGATGTTAGTTGGCATGAAGAGCCATATAAGAGTAATTATCATACCAATTTTGTTTATCCTGTTCATTTATTGGATCCATCCCAAATAAATTATTGTATTATAGCTACTTCAAAAGGGACAAGTAAAAGGCCCTTCTGCACTAGATAAAACAAATTGTCGCTAACATACTTTAGAGATCTTGGGCCCATATCTTTTCTTCTTATATTAGGATCTTATTGCAAGTTATTTTATTTTTTCCCTTACTATAGCATTTTATTCAAACGTCCCTAAGATTAAGCTTGCATGTTTGGGAAAAGGAATTGACTAAATGCCAAGTAGGATTCTGATGTGAGTTTTATGGAGTAAGGCTATATAGAAATCTGTGCATGAACAGATTGGCTACAAAATATACAAAGCAACTCAGTAACACTCCATATCAATGTTATTGCTTTTCATTGTCCCCGAATCAATGACTTTTGGCATCCTAATGATTCATTCTGTCCAGTGGTTTAGTTTGACAACATTGTCAATGCAATCATTAAGAGTATTGAAATGCTGGATCGAGTGCTCTATTTTCTTCCTTTGGGTTTTATAAATGAAACTCATATTGTTCTCCACTATTGATATAATTTGCTTTCTGAAGAAGCTGATTTGTATTTGATAAGCATGCTCCATATCAGAAAAGCAAGAGAATACTAAGAAATTATTACTAGTATTGAAAAAAGAAAAAAATAATAAAACTAAGTGAACACAGTTGTTTTGTTTTTATTTTTATTTATTTGTTTGTTTGGCTAGCCAGGGTCTGATATGTTGCCCAGGCTGGTCTCAAACTCCTGGCTTCAAGTAATTCACCTGCCTGTGTCTCCCATAGTTCTGGGATTACAGGCATGAGGCACTCTGTCTGGCCTAGATATTTTTTCTTATTGAAAAAACAAGAAAGAAAGAAAGAAAAAGAAATCTACCAACAAATAAAAGAAGTATTTCCTCTCTTCTACTTTTCTCTTAGACATTAAAATAATTATAGAATATTAGTAAGGAAGATGATGAACTTGTATGTGGAAAATGCACTGAAAAGAGAATAACCTGTTTAATCATCTGCAAATCTCCAATTTATCAGCTTTAGAAAAGTCCTGGGAAGACCACTAAATGGATTGTCATTGGGGATGTCTGTAATTTACCACAGTTTTCTGTATGCCTTCTTCCTGGTATCATTTTAACCAATAAATGGTTGCTACAGTATTCTTTGCCAAAGAAGGATGGGCTCAAACAAAAGAAGAGTTCACTGAAATCTTCAGAATGTCTTACTTGCCTACAGGCCAGATCCTCTCTGTTAGATAACAGGATCACTGAACTTTTAGTATTGTACCCTATTTTTCTCCTTGACTCCTGTTGATTAATACTAGGGCGTGGGCAAATATCTCCTCACACAGACTAGACTATATTATTTTTCCAAAATATTTGCTGCTTTTCCGGGGGAAGGATTAAATTCCCCTTCTCATTGGTTAACAAAATGGGAGTGGCAGTTTTTAGCACCAGGGTATGTGTTGTCAAGCTCTGCCGCAATACTAGGAATTTCCCAGTTAGAGGCTGCTCTATCAGCATCAGATCTAAGATGGACATAAAGTTTCCATAGGGAATTTTATTTTGTTGTAAGTTACTGAGATTTAAGGAGATTTGTTACCACAGCATAACCTAACTTCTGCTGATGTAAACCAAAAATAAAATCCTGAGTCTTCCTGACAGACTGAATGGACTCCTTCTCGGTCAAAGATACCCCAAAGAAACCTAAAAATTTAAATTCTCAGTCATGACCATGACAGGAAGAGTTGTCAGACATGCTTCACTTTCATCCCTCCCTTTTGGAGTTCAGGCACAGCTGGCCAGTATTAAGGCCAAAATAGAGATTATAAGACTGACTAAACAGATTCTTTGTGGTGATTAGATACAAAATTATAAACAGACCCAAGGCCATGCATGGTAAGGATTGTCACAACCTACAAACCATACAATCTCATTAAACAGGCTTTTAAATTTCACGCAGTATAACGTGGCTTACTTTCAAACCTGACTCTGGTATACCATCACAGGACAGAATAGCAGATCCTGGAGGAAATAAAAATATTTTACCCTGAAATGTATTTCTTTGACATGTTTTGAAATGGATTTGCCAAGCTGTCTTTTGTGGGGGACATTTGTCGCTTTAGAGAATCTCCATTCATGCAGCCAGGCTTTCCCCTTCCAGGCCTTTACTGGATCTAGGAGAGATTAACTGAGAGTCTGACACCTATAAAGATCTGAAGAAAGTCCAGGTGTGGTGTGGCTCGTGTCTGTAATCTCAGCACTTTGCAAAGCTGATGTGGGAAGATCACTTGAGCCCAGCAGTTCAAGACTAGCCTGGACAACATAGTGAGACTCCATATCTACAAAATAACAATAATAATAATAATAAATGAAACTGTGCAAAGAGACATTTATCACCTATTCTCTTTGAGGGTTGCTACCTAGGAGGCTGCTTCTACGTAAAAAGAACTGTGTTCTCCACAACCTGTTTATTTATTTATTTATTTATTTTTGAGGCTATTTTATTGACTATGTTGCCTACGGTGGAGGGCTGTAGCCAGATCACACCTCACTACAGCCTCGGCTACCCATGCTCAAGCAATTCTCCTGCCTCAGCCTCCCAAGTAACTGGGACCATAGGCACATGCCACCATGTCCAACTAATTTTTTTTTTTTCTAATTTGTGGAGATGAGGTCTTGCTTGTTGCCCAGGCTATTTTTGAACTTCTGGGTTCCTCAGCCTCACAAAATGCTGGGATTATAGGTGTGAGCACCACATCTGGCTAACCCGCTTATCTAACTCCAGCATTCCTTTCTACTGACTTTACGTCTTTAGACAGTAACTTAACTCTCTTAAATAATCTATCAACAAAAGAATCCCTGAAACCCTCCTATGACTTTTATGTCCTCTTTTTGGGCCAAACCAATGTATGCCTTCCAAGTATTGATCTATGTCTTTGCCTCTAATTCTGTCTCCCTATAATGTATAAAAACAAACTGTAACCCAACCACACTTCTCAAGACCTCTTTCAACTGTTCCCCAGGCCATGGTCACTCACATTGGCTCAGAATAAGCCACTTCAAAACATTTTGCACAGTTTAGTTTCTCTGTTAACAAGGATACATTGTCTCTCGTGGAGAATTAGGAGAAATAAAGGCAAACTATTATTTAACGATGACTACTATATGCCAGGCAATTTGTGTATGGCAATTCGATAAATTATCAGTAGAAGAACTACTTAAGTAATATGCATAACTGAGATTGGAATAAAGTCGGATCCAGAATAAATATTTTCCCTTCTTCAGGTTTCTAAATTCAGCCAAAGATTAGTTCCTTTTTCCCTGAAGCAAAAATGACTAAATGACTATTTGCCTTATGGTTTTCCAGTTATTTATTTTTATTCTATGCCAAGGCCTGTGGGTATCTTTGATTGGGTTAGTTATATTTATTTGAGTAAGGGTAGAAGGAAGAAAAGCAAAATGTATTTCCTTGGCAGAGTGTGTTTATTCTTCTTAGATACGGTTTGGAGTCTAAGTATCAGGATTTCTAGATGAACATAAAAAATATTTACAAGATACGTAAAAGAGGCAACCACACAGCATAAATATTAGTGAACTGTGAATGAAGCTCTCAATGGCAAGGTGTGAGAAGTTTTGCTGCTCATAATGTGATAGCCTAATAGACTCCATCTTAGATGTAAGCCTGACAAATTCCATCTTTGCCTCTCTCTCCTGCCATTTCTCCTTTGGGTGCACAGCTGACTCACACTGTACCCACTACCTTGTAACCATTGTAACCACATCCTGCTTGGGGAGTCTACCTGCTATTGTGAATAACCTATCCCCTTTGGTGATTGGAAAGTACCCCCTGCCACCCCCCTTGGTAACCAACAATCCTGAGAACCTCTTGCCTCCTGGTTACCGGCTTCCTCCTACTAACTTGCTTGTTCTGCTTCTGTAAAATTCCGCTTTGTCACCCCCCCTTCTCTAAGCAAGGTATAAAAAGGAATCAAGCCCCTCCTTTGGGGCCGAGAGAATTTTGAGTGTTAGCTGACTCTCGGTTGCAGGCAATAAAGGACTCCAGATTCAATTGCAGAGCCTGGCACTTTCCTTCAACTCACTCTGTTACAACAATAATAATAGGAACATATTCATTAGACTCTCAACTGGAGCCCAAGTCCAGGAAGTTTCAAATGCGATTGAAGCCAGTCCAAGGTTAGTGGGTGGAAATACCTGGGGACACTTCCTGAGAAACTTATGTTAGCTTTATAATAACTAAAGGGAAGCATTTATAGCCCTGCCCTGGGGTCAATAACTTCATCTCAGTGAGGCTAGTTCATTAGGGTGATTATTCTCTGTGTCACAGAAGAAATCTTGATTAAAAATGTCAGAAATCCAATCTCTAAGTTGAACTAAAAAGGAAACTAATTGATCATTTACCACTAAAAATCATTTAATTTTAAATGGTGCAATTATTTCACAGAAACATGCAAGGGTAAGATTTTGGCAAAGGCTAGATTCAGGAGATACAAGTCCCTGGGGAGTCCTGTCTGTTTTTTTCCCCTCCAGTCTTTTTGTCTTTGTTCTGGTTTCCTTCCCAAATAAGCTCTCACCGAGGTTGGGACAGATGGCCACTAACAACTCCAAACTTAAATCAGCTGTAGAATTTGAGATTCCAGGGCTGGGTGTGGTGGCTCATGCTTGTAATCCCAGCACTTTGGGAGGCTGAAGCGGGTGGGTCATGGGGTCACGAGATTGAGACCATCCTGGCTAACATGATGAAACCCTGTCTCTACTAAAAATACAAAAAATTAGCCGGGCTGACAAGAGCTGAGTTTTAGCTGAACTAAGGAGAAAGTTCTGCAGCTGTATCATGTGCTATACTTTTGGAATGTGAGAGGGGAGAGTCTCAGCCAAACCATATGGAATGGATCTCCCACGGAAAGAAGGATGCTGTTACTGGAGGAAGGGAGGAAGCAAGATAAGTTGGGAAGACAGTAACAGTAGCTATGTGAGAACATTATTCCTGTCCTCTTTGGTCAGGAAATCCGGTGGCCAGATACAGTTTGACTTTGGAGTTCAAGCCTTCAGCAATAGCATGGGGAGTCTAGCCATTTATGCATGAGCATTGTTGAATGTTTCCATCTCTAGTATCATAATCTATTGCTTACCTTGTTGAGGGAAGACATTACATCCAAAGCTTTGATAATGTTTCAAAGAGGAAAATACAGGGTTAGAACTTACTAGAAATTATTAGACTGTTTGAAGATAAGGTATATCTTTTAATATCAGCCTTGCTGGGTAGACGACAAATAGGACTGCATAAGAATCATGATATTACAGTTTAGGATTGGCAAAAGCAGCAAGATAAGGATTTTGAGGCAAGGGGTTCAGAAGAGTCTTAGGGCATACCTTCATGCTTTTTAGTGAAGAGTTGGTAGATATTTCAGGAAGTTTTTGTAACGAGCAATCTAGTTATTTTCCTGGGCAAGAGACTCACATAATAGTAAACTTGTGCGAATGAAGATAATAGAATAATAGTAATATTTATGTAGACAGTAAACTCTGTGAGGGAAGGTAATTTTGTTCTTTAGTGTCCAACCTATGTGTAGAAATAAATGGCTTTAGTTCTCAACATCTTTTGGCCTAGAAAAATGACAAACTAGTACAGTGATATAAAAATGATTTTTAAATTATTTAAAATGGTAAACATTCATTTAAGAGAATAAAATGTAATCTAACTAACTTACCTAACAGATGTTAAAACGAAAATATAATAAGATATTATTTAAAAAAAGGTAAAAAATCGTAAGTGGGGCAGGAGAGGGCTCACCCCAACCCCTAAAAAGAAACTTTTAAGGAGAAAACATGTTTAAAGCTTCAGTAAATAAATATATTTTCTATCATTATTTACTCAGCAATTTTAAACAAAGATTATTTAAATATTCAGGATAGCATTAACATTTATATACTCTTTATTACTGGAAAGAAACGTTCTGAACTCACTTAGATTCTCCTCCTTGTTTTGAGGACGCCTGTCTGCTTGCTGCTCTTATCTTTCTGAAGCAGCTTCTCTCTTAGAGCTCTATCCCTTACTATTATTGAAGAAACCCTTCATTTTTGTTTTTGATTTTTTTCCTGACAATCCTCTGCTCTTTAGGATTGAAGGTATGAGCCTATCTCTCCTCTTCCCTATTATTTATTTTTACTCCAACTAATAACATATGATACACCTTGATTTAGGTGACCAGAATTATCTTAAAGGGTCTGAAAGCTTAGGATTGCAACTATTTTGATTTTGTTTATGAATTTCTTTACAGATATGCTATATTTTCCAACTCTGAGAGTAGGAGTATGTTGATGACTAGATCACAAATGCTTTATACATGTAAATTGCACTGTAGGTTTTCAGATAATCTGGATATATAACTTATGTAAATTACATAAACTTGTAACTAGAGGTAGCTTTGGTGCAAATAAATTGATTCTAACAATGTTTTGACTAGCTTTTCTGTTACGGGAGCCACCTGTTGTCCTTCTGTCATAGATCTACATACCTCTACGTATATTTTTTCTTTCTCTGCCATGCGTTTCTCAGGCTCCAAGTCCTCCTATTCAGGCACTAACACGTTAGCATTACCTCACTGCCATGACAGCAGCAGGTCAGCATTATCAAGGAATGGGGTACTTCCTTCTGTGGGTAGGGTAATTTTTTACTGACGTGAAATTTCAGTTGTAACAGTTACATTATGTATATGCCTTCCAGCCTGGGAACCAGAGTGGGAGCGTCCTCAAAATTATTTATATCTACATATAATTTTCTCACTCTGTCTCCCAGGCTGGAATGCATTGGTACAATCATAGCTGAATGCAGATTCAAACTCCTGGGCTCAAGCAATCCTCTTGCTCCACCCTCCCAAGCAGCTGGAACTGCAGGTATGCTCCACCTTGCCCAGCCTGGAAAATTTAAATGTAGCAAGCCACCCAGAAAGTTTCTGGTGCTTTCCCGTGTTTTAAAAAGTGCTGCTACCCTCCCTCCCAGAGGGTTATCCATACTCAGAAGGCAATATTGTTCTCCTGACACTGAAGTAAACAACATGGCAACTTTTGACCCATGAGAGGGAAAAAATCTGTAGTATATATATATCTCGTCTAGAAGTCACAGAGGAACATCTGAGCAGTGTAGACTCCTCAAGTGATATTTAGAGCATACTTATTGCTCAAATGAAATTTCTTCTTCCCTGAGTAAAATGCATTAGAATTCACATGAGCTCCCCAGTCATACGCATGCAGGCACAAATGCATACATGCATGCACGTGCCTGCCCACACACACACATGGAGTGAGAGAGAATTCAGAAAGAAAAACCTACCAGCTCTGCATAAAACTGCTTTCTGCAAACAAAACAATGACAAAATCAGATGTTAAGAGTATCTTGACAAAGTTTAACAGGTGAGAAAGACTTTATTTAAAGCTATTGCAATAGGAAAGAGAGGCCAGAAACCAGCACATGAGCTCAACTCTACTGAAACAAAACGCTAGAGAGCTTTTAAGAGCTGGAGACGTGGTGGGGAAACACAGGCATTCTGTGTTTGCTAATTGGCCTTCCCCATAGGAAAAAGCTTGATCATATTTTCAAGGAAGCAGGTAGTTTTACAACTTGGAGCAAGACACTCATCTTCTCGTGAATACTGGGAGATAGGACTGCTATTTTCCTTGAAGATTGATGACATTTCAAAGAGAGGGTTCTCAGGTTCTTGAGAAAGGCATTTCCAGGGTTGCAAAACTGGCAAGAGACTGGAGAAGATTTGCATATACTTTAACTGGGCAGAGAAAGAATTTACAATGTCAAGTTTGCTCAAAGTAAATGCTTTAAGGAAAGGGACATTAGGGTCCTAGAGGCAGGAAGATGCTTGTCTAAATTTTGTAAAGCTGAGGAAAAGGTTAATGACATATGTCATGGAGGGTACTTCCTATATCCATCTGGAAGATTCTTCACAGAATAAAGGATATCTGCCTTAACATTATTTTGGATATGATATGGAATAATTCACATATATATATATATATATATATATATATATATATATATATAAGGCAGGCTGATGTCTTTGGAGGCTGAGTCGAAGTTACCAGGATAGCTATTGCACAAACATTTTGTGCCCTTTAGCCATTCATTATCTTGAGTTAACTTTTACTTTTACCTTGTGGTTCTTTTCTGATAAACACATTTGGACAAATATAGACATATTTGAATATGTTTACATGTTTTTGTATTTGAATAAATACACAGATGTCATTGATATCTTGGGGGATTGGTTCCAGAACACTCTGTGAATACCAAAATTCATGGATATTCAAGTCTCTTATATAAAATGGCACAGTAATTTGGAAATAACCTATGAGCATACTTCTGTATACATAAATCACCTCTAGATTACTTATAATACCTAATAAAATGTAAATGTTATGTAAATAGTTGTCATACTATATTGTTTAGGGAATATGACAAGATAAAGGTCTATACAGGTTCAGTACAAATGCAACCATTCTTTAAAAAAAAATATTCTGGGCTGGGCGCAGTGGATCACACCTGTAATCCCAGCACTTTGGGAGGCCGAGGTGTGCAGATCACCTGAGGTCAGGAGTTCCAGACCAGCCTCTCCTAAAAATACAAAACTTAGCTGGGTGTGGTGGTGGGCGCCTGTAATCCCAGCTACTCAGGAGGCTGAGGCTAGAGAATCACTTGAACTCAGGAGGCAGAGGTTGCAGTGAGCCGAGATCACACCACTAGACTGCAGCCTGGGTGACAAGAGCAAAATTCTTTCTCAAAAAAAGAAATTTTGGGTGCACATTTGGTTGAATTCACAAATATAGAACATAAGGATACAGAAGGTCAATTATATATATATATACATACACATATTTGAATAGATATCTAAATCAAAATGGCCTTCTAGACTTTAGCACCTAGAGTGTGAAGAAGGTTAAAGGAGCACAGGAGAAAGGGGAAATAATATTTGTTATATTTTTATTCCGAATCATGCAAAGTATTAAGCTCTCAACTGTTATGCATTTAATCATCACAATAATGCTATGAAGAAAGTAAGGTGGTCTTCTTTGAAAATATAAGTGGACCCAGAAACTTCACATCACTTAATAAGAGCACACCGCTAGTCAGCAATGGAGCTGAGACTCTAAAACAAGATGGCCAACAGTCAGATCCTTCCATTTTAAAACATTTTTGATTGCTGACAGCTTGAGGCGCCACCTTTTCTACCTTTCCCTTTTGTCTCACATCTAAATAAATCCATAGAAAAGTGGAACCAAATCCTACAATCCTCTGCCCACAAGCAGGAACCCTCACCCTCCTCATCCCAGTCCCAGTCCCTAACCACAGTAAAGACTGGAGACTCTTGCCTCTCTCCTTACGCTGCCCCGCAACCCCCACACCAGCTTGGGTGCCTACCCTGCTCTATTGAAAAAGTCTCATCATGTGTTTAACAAACCTTTTATATCCTCTAGGTGATGTATGATGCTATTATCTTGATGTTGTTATCAACTTTAGGTGTGGGGTTGAGCCTTCCCTCTGTCCGCAGGACAATTACCAAACAAAGGCAATGCAGAGTAATAAGGAAAGGCCGGGCCTCTCTAAACACATGTCAGGCCTTCGGGATACTTCAGTAGTCAAAACTCTCTATGTGTCATTAGTCACATGACTCTTTCCATGCCTTAAACAGAACCCAGGCATAAAAAGTTAGGGGAGAAAAGCTCATTCAAAAGAGAAATTTGAACACAAATTGCACTGCTTGTATGTTTGAATTCTGATTCATTTTCCTTTCCACGTGCTTTTGGTTTTACAATTAGAAACTGCAGTCATATGGATAATGTGAATCAAAGTAAACTTTATTACAACAAAGGACTATAATTTAAGTCCTGTTTCCCTCTTTTCTGTTCTAATGTTATGAATATAATGGATTTTAGGAAAATAGAGTGCCTATTGCTGAGCTAGAAGACACATGCCATGTTGCAATAGTAAAGGTGGAAAATCTCATGCATCTTGTGAAAATTTTTTTCAAACAATTTTCCCTGAGGATAGCGAACATCTGTTTCACTTAGCTTTCTTTTTCCAATTCTCTTATAACAGAAGTGGTTTTCCTCTGATGAAGCTATTCCGTAAGTTTCAACAGAGCTAAGTTCTTTAACTTAACAATATTTGTCCCAGACACAGAGATGATCATGAAGCCTGGGCTTGGAGTATGAAAATACTTTATCCTCCTGAACCTAACAGTAGGTTTAAAGATGGGCACATGGCTCAATTCAGGCCACCGAGTCTCCTAGCCAGGAATCTTCTACTAGAGCCTTTGAAATGATAGCATCTCTTATTGTGGTCGCTAGGTGGCTAGGGTATACCTACAGGGCTGTCAGAGGTGATTGTTTTTATTCCCTGAAGATAAATTTACTGAGAGACAGAAAAAGACCTAAGGCTCCAAAATATAATGCTTGAATCAATTTTCTTTGGAAGTTTCAGTTACATAAGCCGATGGATTGTTCTTTTCTTCCTCAACTATTCTGGATTGAATTGAGTTTCTATTATTTTTGATCAAAAGTCTAAACTTGGGCTGAGTACAGTGGCTCATGCCTATAATCCTTGCATTTTAGAAGGCTGAGAAGGGAGAATTGTTTGAGCCCAGGAGTCTCAGTGTAGTCTGGACAACACAGTGAGACACCATCTCTACAAAAAATTAAAAATTAGGCCTGGCACGGTGGCTCACGCCTGTAATCCCAGCACTTTGGGAGGCCGAGGTGGGCGAATCATGAGGTAAAGAGATCAAGACCATCCTAGCCAAAATGGTGAAACCCCATCTCTACTTAAATACAAAAATTAGCTGGGCATGGTGGCGTGCACCTGTAGTCCCAGCTACTTGGGAGGCTGAGACAGGAGAATTGCTTGAACCCAGGAGGCAGAGGTTGCAGTGAGCTGAGATCAAGCCACTGCACTCCAGCCTGGCGCCTCGTGACAGAGCGAGACTCTGTCTCAAAAAAAAAAAAAAATTAAAAATGAGTGGGGTGTGGTGGTGCATGCCTATAGCCCCAGCTACTCAGGAGACTGAATCAGGAGGATCTCTTGAGCCCGGGAGATTGAGGTTGCAGCGAGCCATGATAATGCCACTGAACTCCAGCCTCAGCAAGAGTGACATCCTGTCCAATAAACAAACAAACAAATGAAAACATTCTAAACTCTATATGTGCACATACACTGTGGAGAAAGAAGCACTAGGTAATGTGACTGCAAAATTTATAGTTCACACCAGAACATTTATACAAGTTAAAACAGGCGCTATTCAAATTACACAGTGCAACAGTTACATGGAACTGTCCTAGCCCAACTAAAACATACGGTAACCTCAGTAACTGGGATTGTACTATACCATACTACATAATTTCTAAACCTCACAAAAACTTCTTCCATGTCCATGGTTGTTTTAACGTATACTTTGTGTGTAAGAAAACAGCTTGTGAAAATAACGGCCACTGAAGATTGTGTCTAGTCCTTAGCCTTCTACTGATTCTATTATTTATCTATCTATCTATCTATCTATCTATCTATCTATCATCTATCTATCTATCTATCTATCTATCATCTATCTATCTATCTAATCTATCATCTATCTAATCTATCATCTCCTTTAAATGAGTTATAAGCTGGAGGAGAAACTTGCTTATAGATAAATTACCTGGAGTAGTAAACAAATATCATCTGTCCAGATACGGGATCCTGAGTGAAGAAGAGACAGATAAGCAGCTGAGGTGGTCTATATGTGATCATGGTGGCATGCACTTTGCTTTGGCCTGACTGACAATACTTCCTTGTTTCTTTCTGATCACAGAATGTTTCTTTGCTCCATATGTAGCAATGTGCCACACATAATAAATATAATGTTCTAAGGCAATCATAACAAATTAATTCCTCTTTGGTAGTGAATTATCTTTAGAAAGCTTTTCACCCGCTTATGCCCACTGGGATGTAAGGAGAAGTCTATTGATAAATCCTAGCAAGGCTTTTCTTTCTTGAGAGAGGTACAAAAAGATGTATTGTTTTGCCTCTGCATCCCTTTCCAAATGAAATTCCTGCTTTGGGCTATTGCATTAAGACATAAGGAGTGAAACTGTGGCAGCAATTTGGTGTCATCCATGAGGCAATCAGACTGAGGATCGGCATCAGCATACTGAGGATGGTGCTGTGGAAGCATGGGAAGTTTGGCGCCTTAATGACGTTGCTAAGTTGTAGAACCATCCCTGAGATGCCTACATTTAGGTTTCTTGTTAAATGAACAAGTTGAGTTTTATGCGTTAAGCCATTGTTAGGGAGGTAGTCTGTTACTTTCACCTGAATGTATCCTAATCAATACAGAAGGCACAAATCCAACATCAGGCTATCAACGTTCCATGTTATGGTCATATGCCACTCATGGGAAAATTCTACAGATAATTTTCACATGAAGTCCTATAACAACAAAAAAATGTGACCCCTGTGTTTATTAAGAAAGCTAGAGGCCGGGCACAGTGGCTCAAGCCTGTAATCCCAGCACTTTGGAAGGCCGAGGCAGGCGGATCACAAGGTCAAGAGATCGAGACCATGGTGAAACCCCGTCTCTACTAAAAAAATACAAAAATTAGCTGGGCATGGTGGCACACACCTGTGGCCCCAGCTACTTGGGAGGCTGAGGCAGGAGAATTGCTTGAACCTGGGAAGTGGAGGTTGCAGTGAGCCGAGATCGCACCACTGTACTCCAGCCTGGCACCTGGCAACAGAGCAAGACTCTGTCTCAAAAAAGAAAAAAAAAAAGGAAGAAAGCTAGAGTTGTCTAGACAGGCCTCCTATTGCCTCCTAAGAAAATCTCTCTCTGTCTTCTCTTTCCTCCCTCTCTCTTTCCCTCCCTTTCCGTCTTCCTCTACTTTTTACCCTGTTCCTCTCCTCCTCCCTCTCTCTTTCCTATCTGCTATACCAAATCATTCCTTAAAGGTAGATATGAAAAAAAGTTAATAAAAGTTTATGCGAAAGCCACTAATACCCACTTTTTGTGACTTTAGGATCATTTCTGAACCAGACAGAGTAACAAATACCACTAAAACAAAGGAGACTACTTAATCAATTGACTGTGCTAAAAGCCTATATATGCCCTATATAACCTAGGGTCTGTCCTCGTCTCAGTGCTTGGGAGATAGCAGTATTACCTTAGTGTATTGAACTTTCCACATATGACTGCCTCCAAATTTTATTTCCAAGTATCTGTTTTCTGCACTATTGGATGGTGATGGAATAAACGTTGCAATAGTTATTAGGAGTCTGGGGCTCTAGTCATAGCTTTGCTCCTAGTAACACATGCCACTCAAGATAGTTTATTGAAGTCCTTAGGAGACTTCAGCTTTATAATCCGTAAAATGTGAAGTTCAAATAAGATAATTTAGATCTCTTATATTTTATATTCATAATTCAAAGAGATATCATCTCAGAAAAAATGGGTTTCACAGCACAGCACGGTTGTGTTAAGAAGGGTGGTAGGCTCAGTAATAGCCCCCAAAGATATCCAAGACCTAATCTCTGGGACTTGTGAATGTTGTCATATATAGCAATAGGGACATTACATATATGTGATTAAGAATCTTCAAATGAGGAGATTATCTTGGATTATCTGGGTGGCTGCTAAATGTAATTGCAAGGATCCTTATGAGAAAGAGGCGGATTTGACCACAGAAGAGAAGAACATGTGACCATGCGGCTGGCTTTGAAGGTGGAAGAAGAGGCACGGGTTAAGGGATGCAAAAAGGCACCTCTAGAAGCTCAAAAGCTAAGGAAAGGGATTCTCTTCTGAAACCTCAAAAACAAAAACAAAAAAATCCACAGTCCTGCCAACACCTTGATTTCTGATATCTGACTAGAACTAGAAGAGAATAAATTTGTATTATTTTAAGTCACTAAGTTTGTGATAATTTATTATAGCATGTATTAGGATTTTCTAGAGGAATAGAGCCAATAAGATGTATATGCATAGGAAAGAGAGTTTATTAAGGAGAATTGGCTCACATGATTACAAGAAGTCCCACCATAGGCCTTCTATAAGCTGGGGGAAAGAGAGAAGCCAATAGTGTGGCTCAGTCCAAGCCCAAAAGGCTCAAAACCAGGGAAGCCAACAGTGCAGCCCTCAGTCTGAGGTCGAAGACCTGAGATCCCAGGGGATCTGAGGGCTGGTGCAAGTTCCACAGAACAAAGGCGGAAGAACCTTGAATCTGATGTCCAAGGACAGGAGTAGAAGAAGGAAAGCATCCAGCTTGGGAAGAGAGAGCGTGAGAGGACTCAACAAGCTGCTTATTCTTTCTTCTGCCTGCTTTGTACTAGCTGTGTGGGCAGCTGATTGGATGGTGCCACAGTGAGGGTGGGTCTTTCTCTCCCAGTCCACAGGCTTAAATGTCAATTTCTTCTGGCAACATCCTCACAGGCACACTAAGAAACAGTACCTTAGTAGCCACCTAGATATCCCTCAATGCAGTCAAGTGAACATCTGTTATTAATCATCACACAGGAATATAGCTAAACAATTCAAGAATAGGAAAGTCTTAGTGACTTTAGCAGAAGATGTGAATTAGGAAGGACTTGAGATTGTCCATTCTGAATAGAAATGAGTGGTGGTAATTGCTTTACTGTCTATCTGCACTTCCTGGCTTAAATAAATCTCAATATATAGAAATAGCTTTGTGATAAACTGACCTTTTCTGATTTTATCTTTCTATTACACTCTTATATGGAGCCTTTAATATGTGCCTATAAGTTGCTTTTCAGTTCTAAACAAACTGTCCTTATAAGTTACAGTTGCAGATAATAGCAGGCTTGGTGTGGCCATAGGAATGAGTCAATCACCTTTAAAATTTATCTCTTAGTCAGTGTTTATTATAGCATGTATCAGAATAAGAAGTTTGTAAGAGGACATGCCTGGATTTCAACCTTGGGTACCTAGTCAGAATTTTCTTAACATGTTTATTTTTAAACTTTTCCACAGAGATTATAAAATACACAAACTTGGAAAAAATGACTTAATGAGTCACTGTCATTGACTGATGTAATTTGAAATACTTGGAAAACATTGCTTCTTGTATAACATATTGACACACTGTTTCTGTTGTGGTATTCATATTCCTGTGATGTAAATATAGGTAAAGTCATTCCAAATAGTTTCAGAAATCTTCCTTCAAAGTGCATTATATAATGTTAAATATGAGATTTATTTCTAAAATGCTGACAGTTTTAGGAAATTGCTAGTCTGTCTTAGGCTGGATAGCATCTTGTCAAATTTGATGTTATTTGTTTGCTGACTTGGAGAGACAGAATATTCCTGTTCTGTCCCAATTTACAGAAAAACTAAATAATTAAACCATATAAAATTACTGCTTTTACAGGTCAAGAACTTTTTTAAGGCTGGCCTTTTCATATGGTTTAACCTATTAAATGAATTCATTAGTAAAGAAACTCAAAGAAACTGAATTGGGCCAATAACTTTAAAAAATGAAATATAATAAATAGGTAAATAATGGTACAGCCACTAGGTTATTGAGATTAATCAAGTAAGAAAATAACTTTTTAAGTAAAAACTATGTATATTATTGTCTTTGGTAAGGTTTTTCAATATTCCTCAGTCATGGATTTGTTTCATTCTCTGCAAGGAATTTGTACATGTTTGTTGAGTGGATGAATGTAACTATTTTGTGTGAATGAGTCACTGTCATGAATAATGAATTATGTATTAGTGGATACGGCATTGGATGTGTACCAGAAATGAGTTTATTGTATAACCTAGTAGGATTGAGCCAGGTGTAGCTCTAGCATAATAGAAATATTACTGGAGGTAGAATAAGTTGCTCTGCATTTGAAGCCAAATTTGCTGCATGCTTTAATTTCCTCATTTAAAAAATGGGAAAAGAATAATGTTGATCACCTGGAATTGCTGTGGTGCTCAAATAATAGATGAGTAAAGGTGTTTGCAAATTACAAAACATTAGAAGGTATCATGGTATTTAGAAAGCAAAGACCCTCAGAGGAGTCACTATCTGTGCATGAACAGACTAAAATTGCTTCTAGGATATAAACTGGGTACCAACTAGGATATTATAATAACTAGGTACAACCTGGGCACATTTGAGTGTTGTTTGACAAACAACTCATCTGCATTGAGAACGGTTTTGTCTTTCCCAATTATAAACAGCTAACCAATATGAGTGATTTGTAGGAAAAAACAAGTCTGTTAAGAAACTATTTAGTAAAGTAAGGATAACTAGCCCAACAAGAGCATTTAAAAAATAATAGCTGCTTTCTCCTTTCAAGGATGATTTAAAGTCTTCACTCCTCAGCCTCACCCAGACTTCTTTGTTTCTGAGTATAAAATTTATTTCATTCAAGCATGTTCATAAGACTTTTTTTTTAAATAAGCTAATGAATCAGATGATGTCAGAACATAAAACACTCACTGATGTTATGGCTTCTGCATTAAGGATATGACAAATGTATTTGTTACATTTCCACTGCATAAATACAATTATTCCTTTATTTTATTTAAGTTATATTTTAAAGAGCATTTTATTGCAATCGAAAATTACTTCATGCGTGTAATTTGTGTTATAGGAATTCATATTTTACCTTATTGCTTCTGCATTATTATATTCATTACCGTTTTCCTTTCATAAAGGAACAGGTATATACATAGATATTTCCAATATATATGATCATTGCCTGGAAACAGAACAGCCTAGAGAACTATGAGAATGATTTGAGAGTGCAGGGATCTTCAGTGGGAACATGAGACTTCTTGGAAAGAGGACATTAAACTTGAGCTTGAATGATGAGTAGAAGTTACTCATGGAAGAGGGAAGAGAATGTGTCTGTGATTACTGAGATGGTGGACAGGAAGGTGACCAAAAGAAGTACTAGGAGGAGGAAATGACATAGACAAAGACACAATAGCATGATACACCACTGGGTGTAAAATTCGAATTATAATTGATCTAGCATCACTAGAGTACAAAATATTAAGAGGCGAAAAGTAGGAATGAAAGAAAACAGCTCTTATTCCTGTGTCTTCTTCCAGAAGGAGGACCATCCATTAGTGTAACACACTTGTCCTCCTGCCACCGACTTACATCTCTCCTGCAGTGGGTGGGTTTGATGTACCTGGGTTTGGAAGGTGAAACTAGAAATGTATATTTCTACACTTTCTCTCTTCTTTCCATTGGGAGCCAGCGTACCTGCAAGGTGTAGTTGTTCCCATTTGGTTTTCTCCATGTCTTACATTTACAGAGATAAGTTTTGCCCCTAAGTCAAAAATGAGGTTGAGTAATAGGGAAGTTAGATGCTGTTTTGAGGGGGTAATTTAGTTTATGATTGTTAGAATATATATTGGGGCACAAAGCTTGAGAAATAATTTGGGAGAAGAATTTTGGGGAAGCAAAATATACACTCAAATGACTGTAAGTGGGGAACATCTCCCCTAGATGTAGGTCTTAGACTTTATTTGTTGTTTGTTGATTTGGAGCCTTGGAAGTTTATGTTAGCCCACAAGACTTGTTTTCACAGTTATGTGGTTGACTGTTACTTCTTGCAAACTGGGAAAGGAACTTTGATTTTTGCCCTGAGTTATTTTAACCTCACTGCAACTTAATGGAAGCTTTGTCCACAGGCAAATAGCTCTTTCTTTAGAGGCAGTACTACATGTACCCATTGAGAATTAGGCAAATGGAAGCACATTTCAGTAATGTTGAGAAGAAACTCATGTTTTAGTGAAGGTATAGGACACCTTGGGACTCAACAAATATTTAGGGCCACTCAAGGCTCAGCAAACACATAAGCCTTTGAAACATTTAGCAGATGTTGGCCATTTAACTTAGCAAAATGAAACCCTCTGGACAAAAATCTACATTGTCCATGAGGATATCTATATGCTCAGTGGTTGCTATTGTGAGAAGTGGCTTCATGAAGGGGCAGACAAGTCTGTCTTAATTGCTTTACGTTGCCATGAAGGAATTCCTGAGACTGGGTAGTATATAAAGACAAAGGTTCATGTGGCTTAAAATTGCTGACTGGAAGGTTGGGCACATGGTAAAACTCTCAGGTTGCTTCCACTTCTAATTGGAAGGCAAAGGGGAGCCAGCATGTGCAGGGATCACACCATAAGTGGGAAGAAGATAAAGATGGGAAAGATACCAAGCTCTTTTTCAAAAAAATAAATAAATAACCAGCTCTCACAGGATCTAACAGACCAGAACTCACTTACCCCACTACAGGAAGGGCTTTAATCTATTCGCGAGGGATCTGCCCTCATGGCCTAAACACCTCACCGCAGAGCCCCACCTCCAGCATTGGGATCAAATTTCAATATGAAGTGTAGGGGAATGATACCAAATATAGCATTTTGCCCCGGTCCCTCAAAACTCATGTTTTTCTCATATTGCAGAATACAATCATCCCTTCCCAATTGTCCCCCAAAGTATTATTAACTTATTCTAATATCAACTCAAAAGTCCAAAGACTCATCTGAGCCTCAAGGCAAGTTCCGTCTACCTATGAACCTGTAAAATCAAATAAGTTATTTACTTCCAAGATACAATGGTGACAAAGGTAGTTGGTAAACATTCCTATTGCAAAAGGGAGGAATAGAAGAAATAGGTTAAAAGACAGAAATGACAGGCCCTATGCAGGTCCAAAATCCATCAGGGCAGATATTAAGTCTTTAAGCTCCAGAATAATCTCCTTTGTCTCAATGCCCCAGATCCTGGGCACACTGGTGCTAGGGGTGGGCTCCCTAGGCCTCAGGCAGCCATGGCCCTGTGGCTTTGAGAGGCACAGCAGAAGTGGCTGCTTTCACAGGTTTGGGTCTGGTGCCTGTGGCTTTTCTGGGCTGAAGTTGCATGCTGCTGGTAGATCCATAATTCTAGGGTAACTGCAACATTCCTGTTCCCACAGCTTCACTGTCGACTGCTGTGGTTCTACCCCAAGGCAGGTCTACACTAACAAGCTTTCTGATACATCCTCTGAAATCCAAGTGGAAGACACCAGGCCTCCACCTCTCTGGTATTCTGGAAACTTACAGACTTAGCATTACATAGATGCCATTAAGACTTTATTGCGTGTGCTCTCTGGATCAGTGGCCCAAGCAGTATTTGGGCCCCATTAGCTGCAGTTAGAACTGAAGCAACTGGGATGTGGGGATCAGCATCCTGAGACAGTGCAGAGCAATAGCACTGCAGGCCCTTCTGTCCTCTTAGGCATCTGGGCCTGTGATGGGAGTTTTTAGCTCAAAGATTTCTGAAATATCTTCAGGGCCTTTTCTCCATTTTCTTGACTGTTAGCACCTTGCTCCCTTTTAGTCAAACTAATTTCTTTATCAAGTGGTTGCTCTAGAGCACCCTTGGATCTGTCTCTTGCAAATGCTCTTTTCTTCTCTGCTGCATGGGCAGGCTGTGAATTTTTCACACTGTGATTCCCTCTTAATTATAAATTCCACCTTTAAATATCCCTTTGCCGTCATATCTGTTTGTAGGCTGTAAAAAAATGTAGCTGCATTACTTCTTTAAGGCTTTCATGCTTAGTAATTTCTACTACCAGATACCCTGGGTCATCACTCTTATGTTTGGTCTTCCATAAACCTCTAGGGCATGGGACAGTGCAGCTAAATTCTTTGCTACTGTATAATAAGGCTAAGCTTTTCTCTGGTTTCCAATAAATTCATCATTTCTACCTGAGACCTCCTCAGCATGGCCTTTACTGTCTGTATTTCTATCAGCATCTTTGTTATAATTACTTAACCAATCTGTAAGAAGTTCCAAATTTTTCTTCTTTTTGTCTCTTCTCAACCATACAAATACTGACAATATCTGCCCAACACCCAGTTTCAAAGATACTTCCACATTTTCAGGTATCTTTATAGCAACACCCCATTCCCCAGTACCAATTTTCTGGCAGAGTCCATTTGTGTTGCTTCATAGGAATACCTGAGGCTGAGTGACTTATGAATAAGAAAGGTTTATTTGGCTCACAATTCTCTTGGCTGAAAGATCAGGCATGTGCTGAGACCTTCAGGATGCTTCCTCTCACAGTGGAAGGTGAAGGGGAGCTGGCATGTGCAGAGATCACATGGCAACAGAGGAAGCAAGAAGTGGGCCACGTGCCAGCCTCTTTTTGACTATCAGCTCTCATGGGAACTAACAGAGCAAGAACCCCCTCACTGCCTTCCCACAGGGTGGGTATTAATCTATTCAGGAGGGATTTGCTCCATTGGGATCAAATTTCATCATAAAGTTTGCAAGGGTAATCAACTAAACTATAGCAAGATCTGTCTTAACAGGCTACTTGATATCCTCTACGGAGAAGATGTATCATCCCCTAGGTAGACTAAATGATTGAGTCCAATTAGGTAAGCTAGTAAAATGTGAAAAGTTGTATTTCTTTTATTTATTGTATTCCTGAGAAGTTGGAATGGGTTATATAATTGGTTTATTTGAAAATAGATAATAAGCAAATACTTCCCTCTCTTTTGTTGGAGCAATCATGTATTCCATTTTGTGGTGAAGATTGTGCAGTTCTGGTCCAGAGCTTTCATATTCCGCTTTATGATAGGGATAGATCTTTCTTTTTTGTTTTTTGTTTTTTTTTTTGAGACAGAGTCTCACTCCATCACCAGGCACCAGGCTGGAGTGCAGTGGTGCAACCTTGGCTCACTGCAACCTTCGTCTCCTGGGTTCAAGCAATTCTCCTGCCTCAGCCTCCCAAGTAGCTGGGGCTACAGGGGCACGCCCAGCTAATTTTTTTTTGTATTTTTAGTAGAGACGGGGTTTCACCATGTTGGCCAGGATGTCTCGATATTTTGACCTCGTGATCCGCCCGCCTCAGCCTCTCAAAGTGCTGGGATTACAGGCGTGAGCCACCGTGCCCGGCCAATAGGGATAGTTCTTTACTGATTCAGGGTTGCCTGAATAAATAAAATAAAAACATATGCTCCAGCCTAATATTTATCAATAATAAGATGTTTTTCTCCACAAATAGTGATTCCTTTGTATTAAATATAATTTGATTCAGAATTTAGACTGATGAGAAGTATGTTATTTATGGAATCCTCTCTACTATCCTACAAAAGTAGATAAAACCAGGTTATGGAGGTCTGGCTGGTACCTTGCTCATTAAATGCCTCTTTTCTGATTACTTTAATGACAGCTGTCTTCATATAAGTCAACTGTTTTCCAGAGATTCTTGATAATATATCCTCAAAAGACTTTCTGTTCTTTCCAGACCACTTGACTGTGCAACTGGTTGATGAGTAAATGGATAACTTTATCTTTCTGTCTAAACTTATCAGAGGTGCTGATATCCCTTTACAGAAGGCAAAAGCTTTGCTCAACTGTCATTTTGTAAAAGGTGTTGATGACTTGAGCAATTCACACAGGGCACAATGCCAAACACATAAAAAAGTGCTCAATAAAGTATAGTAGTTCTGGTAGTTGTACTTATTTCAATGACTGAATCTCTTTCTCTTAAACCTAGATTTTGTCACATAAAATACATTTTCATCATTCTTACCCAATTCATGTCTGCTGGATCACAGTTTGGTTACAATGATAAACATAATGTAGTATTCTTAAAAGTACCATAGCCTTATAAAACATGATTATAAAGATTAGGATCTATTATAAACTTATTAAAAATTCAATAAGTATTTAATGTTAGATTCCAGTGATAAGAGCTAAGACATTTATCAATATTTCTAATTATATATATGGGCTTATGTATCTCTTTTTGAGATAGATGTTAAATGCAGAACTCTAAATTAAAATTCTTTTTATACCCTTTTCATTATATTTTTAATTCTAAGATATCTTTTACAAAAGATGGCTCATTAAACATTGCTTGAATAAATAGAACAATAAAATATATATGTCAGGTAACAGAATAATTCCATTGACACCTTTGTACCTGTCATCCCATTTAAGAAATGAAACTTTACTATTCACTTTATACCACTAATGAATCCCCAAATCTTGTATTTATGTTTTATTGCCTTTGGTTATAATTTTATTACATGTATGTCCTTAAATATACAAAAAATTAGTTTTTATCCTCTTAATAGAATGAAACAGTTCTGTCAAAAATTGTTTATTCATGTTGTGGGGACGTTGGAAATGGAGGGTTGACCACTGACCAAAAGTGTGCCATTAGTCAATTTGTCTTTCGCTGTTCCAATATTACAGTTTTAGTTTTTATAGCTTTGGAATGTTTATATGAATTCTTGTTATTTTAGTATTTGTTTCTTTGTTTTCCTCTGCATCCTGATAGAATGTATCAATTTTACCTTCCATTCTACTGAATCTATTTTCTAAAGATCAGTTCTGCTTTATTTAGCATCCAGTGCATTCTTTAATTCAGCTACTGACATTTTCATTTTCCTACAATTTTTAAAAATCTGACCTTGTCACCTCACCTCATCATAGAAACAGGAATCTATACTAAGATAAATAAAGAAAGAGTAGTTTTAATACAAAGAAAATAAAAACATCATTCCTTCCAAATAAATAAACAAATAGTAATATTCTATTTAGGATGCTTTGCCAAACATATGCTAATATTATGTTTTGCTTGCACTAGTAAATTCTTATTTAGAGAGTCTGTACTCCTAATGATAAGTGTTTTTGGTGGTATATCAATTACGCCATGAAACAAACCACCCTAAAACTTAAGGGCTTAAAACAGGATCATTTATTAAGCTTGCTATATTGTAGGTGAGAAAATGCAGATGGGCTTACTGCGGCAATTGTCTTCCTTGATTGAGCTCATTCTTGACATTGCTATTGGTGTCGGGTCAGCTAGGGGTGGCTGGTCTAGGGCAGCCTCACCCAGGACAGCTCGTATCTGCTCCACAGGGTCTCTCACTAACCTCAAGTTAGACTGGGCTTGTTTACATGGCAGATGAGCAAGTTTCCAGGAGAAAGAAACTTGCAAGGACTCCAGCTTTAGGCTTGGAACTAGCACAACATTGACTCTGCCTCCATCACATCTCTCGAATAAGCAAATTAGGAGTTCAGCCTAGGTTAAAGGGAAGGGGAACAAGACTGTTTCTTTATGGCAGGAATGCAAAGTCACATTGCAAAGAACATGGATATAGACAGGAGTAAAGGAGTGTGTTCATTTTTTTTTTCCACATGTGTCACAGGCTACGTTCTGTTTCTCAAGTGATAATGTACATTTGGAATAGGTCCATGCTGTTGTTTATTTCTCTATTTTTATTTTCAAGATAGGTAAGATCTAGGCAGCGTTACTGGGCATACAAAAAGTTATTTAAATTGTTCTTCTTTCTGCTCCCAGACTGACTGCTTACACTGACTGCTCAGCAGTCAAACCAAACCTAAATTTTTTCACAATATTATTTCCTTGAGAATCCTAGTCCTCTTGTGCTGTTGTTTATTTTATGTTTTCACTAACATTTTACTAAAAAGAAAGTCTGTATCAGGGGTAACGAGACATTTTAATCTGGAGGACTAAGCTTGATGTCAAGATTGCTATTTCTTATTCCAGTTCAAAAGATTGTAGGTGATGTTCACCTGTTCTCAAAATAACTATTATAACACCATGTTTTGACTACTTTTTACTGGAACTTAATTTTCTAACAAGTTACCTTACATGCAAAATAAAGATTTTTTTTTTAGTTCAATTTGTAACAAGATAATTCATCTTTGTCCCATGCTTCCTGCTACCTGCATTGAGACCTGCTATTGTTTCTGAGCTGGCACTGTTTGAATTGGTTCTTGTTTACCCTTCTCAACCTACATCCATCAGGCTGCCAGTGTAGATGTCCACATTTACATAACTAATGGCAATCTTGCTTGGTGTCATTTCAGTTGCTGCTATGACTGGAGATCTCATTTATACACTGGTGATCTTCCAAATTCAACTTCTGTTAATTTAATCTGTGGGTCCTTCAAGTTCAAATTGCAAAATTTCTGTGAGTTTACAGAAATGTTTTCAAGATACTTGTGCATTCCAGATTTGGTTCTCTAATTTTTTTTTCTTTCATTCGTTACCTCAGCTGCTCATTTGCTATCTTATTGATTTAACAGGTTTTGCTTTGATATTTAAGCATCCTTTTTTTTTTTTTTTTTTTTTAAACCATGGTAGCTATGGAAGTCCATGCTGTGTGTTTCAACTACTCTGCTGTTTTTCCCAAGAGGGTGCTTGCATTCACACTGTGTCACCAAATTGTTTTGATAGAACTGTTTAATTATTCAAGGTAAATTTCCATTTGTTTTAGTAAAATAAATAAATTTTGCTTTTTTAAAAAGAAATTTATATTTTGAGACAGAGTCTCACCCTGTCACCCAGGATGAAATACAATGGCACAGTCTTGGCTCACTGTAACCTCTGCCTCCCCAGTTCAAGGAATTATCCTGCCTCAGCCTCCCAAGTAGCTAGGATTACAGGTGCCTACTACCACACTTGGCTAATTTTTTGTATTTTTGGTAGAGATGGGGTTTTGCCGTGTTGGTCAGGCTGGTCTCGAACTCCTGACTTCATGTGATCCACCTGCCTTGCCTCCCAAAGTGCTGGGATTACAGGCTTGAGCCACCACACCTGGCCAAATGTTGCTTATTTTTTAAAGTTAATTAAATTAATTAATTTGACTGGGTTGATTGAACATTCTGGTTTTGGTTTAGAATTGAAAAGTCTTGGGTTTGCCCTTTAATCAATAATCATCAGAAAGTCTAGGTTGCAACTATTATAAGAAGCTAGTTGGGTTTTCTTAACTGTTTAGAAATTAATTGCTTTCTCTAATTAGCATTTCTAGGAGAAGAAATATATATTTTTTCTGCCATTCTTTGTTCTTAGCTGGGATGACCTGTAGCAAAATCAGATTAACAAGAGAAAAACCAAAGTTTATTAACTTGTATACCTCATGTATGCACAGAAGATACTCAGGGAAAAATAAGTAAATCTCTGCGTGGTGGCTTAGAATTGAGACTTAAATACCATCTTCCGCTAAAGACAAAAGAGGGAGGGGATGGGAGAGGAGAGTTATGGGAAGCTGACATGGAAAAGTCCAGCAAACAAGAGTAAGTTTTGTTACATAGATTTCAATATTTGCCTTCCTCATTAATAAAAATTTCTTACAATTTAGTCATTTTTTCTTTTGCTTGTAAGACGAAGACACCCTTACAAACAGAGATTTCCTTTATAGATGTAAATTATCTTTGCAAAAAGGTAACTTCTACTCTGTTTTCAAAGCTCCTCCTGTTTCTGCTATTTTTTCAAAATCATCAGCTCAAAATAATCCTTACACCAAATAGGCATATTTTGGGGTGGCATTTTCTGGTGTCTTACACATTTTTACACCCCCTGAAATGTCTTTGCCTTTCAGGCACATAATGTTCAACAAGGACTCTGGGGTCAGGCTCCTGTTTCTGTCATTTACTACCGGGGTGTTGAATTACAGTTTCTTTGTCTGTAAATCTCGAGTAATATCTACTCACAGAACCATAGAGGATGTAACATACCTAAGGCACTGAGAACGTGGTAGAGAAGAAACACTTAATAAATGCTAGACGGCTTTCCTGTTGCCCGCTACATATGGGGTAAACTATATTTATATTCAGGAAAGGTGTCCATTTTGATCTCACCAAGGACTGTGTCTCTCTGGGCTTCTTCTGCATCCCCTGGACTGTCTGCATTTGCTCCAGCCTTCTGGGTCTCACTGTTCTCACCCACTTTGAGTTTTGCTGTTGGTGGCAGGAACAATGCAGAAGAAACCCCTTATGTTTGGAAAATGTGAGCGGCAGGGTTTATAGCTAGATAATTGAAAGGTAAAAGTGACTTGCAGTCTTGTGAATGTGCCAGGTTCAGGGCTTCACTACTGGGCCTGCCTGATGCAGACTTGCTGCCTTACACATTAAAGAAAAGAAAGTGTTTTCACTATGGTTAACAAAAATCACGATAAACTCAAAATGACTCAGAGAAGGCTGCTCCCAGCATTGGTAAATTTCAGAACAACAACTTGTTGGGGTAAGATACCGAGAAAGGAATATAAGAATAGACAGAAGATAAAAATCTACACTTTTGATGGAATTATTTTGGCCTGATTTTGCTGGGAAGCATACCTTATAAGGAGGAGCATGGGATCGTGGAAATAGAACAAAATCAAACATTTATAAGAAGATAGAGCATGCAACTAGCTTCTTGGTACACTTGAATAAGTTATCTTACCTACCTTTTTGAGATCACATTTCTATATCTGTAAAATTGAAGTGCCAGTTTATGATTCTTACCTTTTCTTACTCCTCTGACCTTCTACAATTTTATTCTAAAGCATAGGAATGTGTTACCACAGGAAGTATCTCTCAAAAGGTTTTAGAAAAACTGTGGCATCCATTCAGCATCACTGTTGGCAGCAATCATGATGAGTATGATTTAGCATGCTTCCCAGAGCTACGGAAAAATATGTTGAGCCAAATTCCTGGGGCATCTGAACCAGTGCCTGGCAGTAATTTAGGCTTTCTTCCAGAACTGCTAAGTGGTGCCTTTGTGACCTGACTGTGTTAATCACGAGTTGGGTACTTTGGTAGGTATATTAGCTTCTTTATAACTCTGGACTGAGACCAGGTTTGCTTTGTGGAAATAAGTAGATGTGGAAAAGAAATCCATTTCTTCATAACAAGTACATGAATCAGTATATGCCACGTAAGTGTGGTAGATATCCAAATCAAATTATGTCCCTGAAAGGTAAACATATGTGTACAGGAAGAATTTTAAGCAGATAATTAGAAAATTTGGTGGATATTAAATCAGCACCATGTCGGCATGCTGTAGAAATTAGATAATAAGTCCTACTCTGTGGGATATAAACCAAAATAACTTGATACATACCCTGTGCATGTCCTCTAAATTTTTGTTGTTGTTGTTGTTGAAATGAGTATGACTTATTATTTCTCTCTCCCCAGATCCAAGACAACAGAACTTTCCTATTAGGAGAAATATCTGAATAATGTGACTCAGCTAAATTGACACATAAAATTAATAATTATATATACATCAAAAACTACTTTGCAATGTGCCTGACTCATAAATAATACTTAGAAAACATTAGCCATTATTATGGTAGGTATAGCAGTCCTCCCTTATCTTCAAGGGATATATTAAAAGGCCCCTAATGAATGCCTGAAACCCTGGATAATACTGAACCTGATTGCTGTTCATTAGAATATGTTCGTATTCAGGTCTTACAAACACAAAATTAGGGTGCCAGTTTATGATTCTTACGTTTTCTTACTCCCCTGACCTTCTACAATTTTATTCTAAAGCATAGGAATAAGATTTCAGGTCTTACTTTTTTTTCTATCTTAACTAAGTACTTCTTATGAACTGTGACTGTAACTTACTTTTTTATTTATTTTTCAGAATTCCTTTTTTCTTCTTTCCAATTTTATGAATAAAGAATTATTCTTTGTGTGTGTGTGAGAGGATTTCAATTACCTAATGGATGTATCCCTTTTTGTGTATTACAAACATTCCAATCATACTCTTTTAGTTATTTTCAAATGCACAATAAATAGTTGTTGACTGTAGTCACCCTGTTGTGCTGTCAAATACTAGATGCTATTCATTCTATTTAACTCTATGTTGTACCCATAAACCATCCCTACGCCCTCCCCATGCCCACTGCCCTTCCTAGCCTCTGATAACCATCATTTTACTATCTCTATGAGTTTAATTGTTTTAATTTTTAGCTCTCATAAATGAGTGAGAAAATGGAAGATTTGTATTTCTGGACCTGGCTTATCTCACTTAACTGGTATAATAACCTCTAGGTGCATCCATGTTGTTTCCTGTTTTTTTTTTTTTTTGGATGAATAGTTCTCCGTTGTGTGTATGTACCACATTTTCAATATCCATTCGTCTGTTGATGGACACTTAGGTTGCTTACAAATCTTGGCTATTGTGAATATGCTGCAATAAACATGGGAGTGCAGATATTGCTTTGACATACCAAATTCCTTTCCTTTGGATGAATACCCAGTGGTGGGATCGTTGGATCATGTTGTAGTTCTATCTTTAGTTTTCTGAGAAACCTCCATACTCTTCTCCATAGTGGCTATACTAATTTAGATTCCCACCAACAATCAACATGCGTTCCCTTTCTCCCCATCCTTAGCAGCATTTGTTATTGTCCATCTTTTGGATAAAAGCCATTTTAACTGGGGCAAGATGATGTCTCATTGTAATCCTGATTTGCATTTCTCTGATGATCAATGGTGTTGAGTACCTTTTAATGTTATTGTTTTTCCTTCATATGTCTTCTTTTGAGAAACATTTGTTCAGATCTTCTGCTCATTTGTAAAAATTGGATTATTAGATTTTTTTCCTAAAATTGGATCATTAGATTGTTTTAAGTTTAAATTCTGGGATACATGTGCAGAACGTGCAGGTTTGTTACATAGGTATACATGTGCCATGGTGATTTGCTGCACCCATCAACTCATCATCTACATTAGGTATTTCTCCTGTTATTCCTCCCCATACCTCCCACCCCGCAACAGTCCCCGGTGTGTGATGTTCCCATCCCTGTGCCCATATGTTCTCATTGTTCAACTCCCACTTATGAGTGAGAACATGTGTTGTTTGGTTTTCTGTTCCTGTGTGAATTTGCTGAGAATGATGGTTTCCAGCTTTATCCATGTCCCTGCAAAGGACATGAACTCATCCTTTTTTATGGCTGCATAGGATTCCATGGTGTACATGTGCCAGATTTTTTTTAACTAGCCTATCATTGATGGGAATTTAGGTTGGTTCCAAGTCTTTGCTATTGTGAACAGTGCTGCAATAAATATACGTGTGCGTATGTCTTTATAGTAGAATGACATAATTTTGTGGGTATATACCCAGTAATGGGATTGCTGAGTCAAAAGATATTTCTAGTTCTAGATCCATAAGGAATTACCACACTGTCTTCCACAACAGATGGACTAATTTACACTCCCAGCAACAGTGTAAAAGCGTTCCTATTTCTCCACATCCTCTCCAGGATGTTGTTTCCTGACATTCTAATGACTTTCTAATGAATGCCATTCTAACTGGTGTGATATGGTATCTCATTGTGGTTTTGATTTGTATTTTTCTAATGACCAATGATAAGGAGGTTTTTCTTTAATGTTTGTTGGCCACATAAAGGTCTTCTTTTGAAAAGTATCAGTTCATATCCTTTGTCCACTTTTTAATGGGGTTGTTCGATTTTTTTCTTGTAAATTTGCTTAAGTTCCTTATACATTCTAGATATTAGCCCTTTGTCAGATGGATAGGTTGCAAAAATTTTCTCCCATTCTGTAGGTTGTCTGTTCACTCTGTTGATAGTTTCTTTTGCTGTGCAGAGCTCTTTAGTTTAATTAGATCCCATTTGTCAATTTTGGCTTTTGTTGACATTGCTTTTGGTATTTTAGTCATAAAGCCTTTGCCCATGCCTATGTCCTGAATGGTATTGCCTGGGTTTTCGTCTAGGGTTTTTATGGTTTTAGGTCTTATGTTTAAGTTTTTAATCTATCTTGAGTTAATTTTTGTATAAGGTGTAAGGAAAGGGTCCAGTTTCAGTTTTCTGCATAGTCAGTTTTTTCTAACACCATTTATTATATAGGAAATTCTTTCCCCATTGCTTGCTTTTTGTTAGGTTTGTCAAAGATCAGATGCTTGTAGATGTGTGGTGTTGTTTCTAAGGCCTCTGTTCTGTTCCATTAGTCTACATATCTGTTTTTGGTACCAGTACCATGCTGTTTTGGTTACTGTAGCCTTGTAATATAGTTTGAAGTCAGGTAGCATGATGCCTGCAGTTTTGATCTTTTTGCTTAGGATGGTCTTGGCTATATGGGCTCTTTTATGGTTCCATATAAAATTTAAAGTAGTTTTTTTTCTAATTCTGTGAAGAAAATCAATGGTAGCTTGATGGGAATAGGAGTGAATTTATATATTACTTTGGGCAGTATGGCCATTTTCAGGATATCAATTTTTCCTATCCATGAGCTTTGAACATTTTTTCATTTACTTGTGTCCTCTCTTGTTTCTTTGAACAGTGATTTGTAGTTCTCCTTGAAGAGCTCCTTCACAGGAATACACTTCAGCCCCCTTTCCAGGGGAATGAGTGGTTCTGTCTTACTGGTGTTCCAGGCAGCACTTGGGTATGATAAAAAAAAAAAAAACTCCTGCAGATAGCTTGGTGTGTGTCCAAACAGCTGCCCAGTTTTGTGCTTGAAACCCAGGGCCCTGGTGATGCAGGCACCTGAAGGAATCTCCTGGTCTGTGGGTTGCAAAGACCATGGAAAAAGCATAGCCTCTGGGCTGGATAGCACCGTCCTGCAGAGCATGGTCCTTTATGACTTTCTTGGCTGTGGGAGGGAATTCCTTAACACCTTGTGCTTCCCTGGTGAGGCAACACACCACCCTGCTTCTGCTTGCTGTATGTGGGCTGCACCCATTGTCTGACCAGTTCCAATAAAATGAACTGGGTAACTCAATTGGAAATGCAGTAATCACCCACCTTCTGTGTTGGCCTCACTGGGAGCTGCAGACTGGAGCTGTTCCTATTTGGCCATCTTGCCCATGAATCCTGTAGTATTGTTTAAGCTCCTTCCATTATTATTCTGGTTATTAATCCAGTGTCAGATGGATATTTAGTAAATATTTTCTCCCATTCCAGGGGTTGTCTCTTCATGTTGTTGATTGTTTCCTTTGCCATACAGAAGTTTTTTTTTTTTTTTTAACTTGATGTGATCCCATTTTTGCTTTGTTTGCCTTGGCTTGTGGGGTATTGTTCAAGAAATCTTGGCCCAGTTCAATGTCCTGGAGAGTTTCTCCAATGTTTTCTTGTAGTAGTTTCAAAGTTTGCAGTTTTTGTTTTAAGTATTTAGTCTATTTTTATTTGATTTTTGTATGTGGCAAGAGATAAGGGTCTGATTTTATTCTTCAGCTTGTGGATATTTAGTTTTCCCAGAACCATTTACTGAAGAGACTGTGCTTTCCCCAATATATGTTCTTGACACCTTTGTTGAAAATGAGTTCACTGTAGATGTATGACTTTATTTCTGAATTCTCTATTCTATTCCATTTATCTATGTGAACCAGTGGAATAGAATAGAGAACCATGTTTTTATGCCAGTACAATGCTGTTTTGGTTACTACAGCTCTGTAGTATAATTTGAAGTCAGGTAATATAATTACTCCAGTTTTGTTCCTTTTACTCAGGAAAGTTTTGTCTATTCTGAGTCTTTTTTTTTTTTTTTATATGTAAGTTTGAGAATTTTTTTCTATTTCTGTGAAGATGTTATTGATATTTTGGTAGGAACTGCATTGAATCTGTATATTGCTTTGGGTAGCATGAACATTTTAACAATATTGATTCTTCCAATCCATGGACATGGAATATCTTTCCATTTTTTGTGTATCCTCTTCAATTTCTTGAATCAGTGTTTTATAGTTTTTATCGTAAAGATCTTTTACTATATAGTTAAGTTTATTCCTAGGTATCTTGTTTTAATTGTTGCTGATATAAATTACTTTCTTGATTTCTTTTGCAGATTGTTTGCAGTTGGCATATAGAAATGCTACTGATTTTTGTATGTTAATTTTGAATTCTGCAACAAAACTGAATTTGTTTCTTGTTCTAAGAGTTTTCTGAGTCTTTATGTTTTTCCAAATATGGGATCATGTCATATGCAAACACAGATAATTTTACTTCTTCCTTTCCAATTTGGATGTCCTTTATGTCTTTCTGTTGTCTGATTGCTCTAGCTAGGACTTCCTGTACTCTGTTGAATAACAGTGGTGAAAATCGGCATCCTTGTCTTCCAAATCTTAGAAGAAAGGCTTTCAGTTTTTCCCCATTCAGTATGGTACTACCTGTGGGTCTGTCATATATTACTTTTATTATATTGATGTATGTTTCTTCTCTACCTAGTATTTTAAGTGTTTTTTTAAATAAAGGGATGTTAAATTTTATAAAATGCCTTTTCAGCAAAAATTGAAATGATCATATTTTTTTTCCTTCATTCTGTTGATATGATGTATCACATTGTGATTGATTTGCTTATGTTGAATCATCCCTGCATCCCTGAGATAAAGTCCACTTGGTCTTGATGCATAATTTTTTAAATGTGTTGCTGAATTCAGTTTTCTAATATTTTGTAGAGGAGTGTTAATCAATGTTCATCAGTAATATTTGTATGTTTTTTGTTTTTTTAATGTGTCTTTTTCTGGTTTTAGTAACAGGGTAATAGTGGTCTCATAAAATGAGTTTGAGTTTGAAAGTATTTCTTCCTCCTCTCTTTTTCAAAATAGTTTGAGCTTATTTGGTATTAGTTCTTTAAATGTTTGGAAAAATACAACAGTGAAGCCATTGGATCCAAGGGTTTTTTTTTTGTTTTTGTTTTTGTTTTTTTGTCTCCTTGGGAGACTATTTATTCTGATTTAAATCTCATTAGTTATTGGTCTAGTCAGGTTTTAGATTTCTTCATGGTTTAAACTTGTAGGATGCATGTGTCTAGGAATTTATCCATTTCTAGGTTTTCCATTTTTTTTGGCATATACTTGATCATACTAGTCTCGAATAATCTTTTGAATTTCTATGATATCAAAAGTCTGCTTTTTCATCTCTCATTTTATTTATTTGAGACTTCTCTCTCTTTTTTTCTTAGTTTGGCTAAAGATTTGTCAATTTTGTTTATCTTCTCAAAAAAAACTTTTCATTTTATAATTTTTGGATGTTTCTTTTAGTTTAAATTGCACTTATTTCTGCTCTGATCTTTATTACTTCTTTTCTTCTACTAATTTTGGGTTTGATTCCTCTTGCTTTTATGACTCTTTAAGATGCAACACTAGGTGAATTGAAGGTTTTCTACTTTTTCATATATATGCTTATTGCTATAAACTTTCCTCTTAAGTACTGATTTTGCTGTATGCGATGGGTTTTGCTAGGTTGTTTTCTACTTCATTTGTTTCAAAACGTTTTTCAATTTCCTCATTGATCCACTGGCCATTCAGGAGCATATTATTTAATTTCCATGTGCTCATATAGATTCCAAAGTTCCTGTTTCTATTGATTTCGAGTTTTATTACCTTGTATTCAGAGAAGATATTTGATAGGATTTCAATTTTTTTTTAATTTTTAAAAGCTTATTTTATGGACTAACATGTCTATCCTTGAAAACTGTTCCATGTTTTGAGAAGAATAATGTGTATTTTGCAACTGTTAGATGAAATGTTTTGTAAAACTTAGATCTCTTTGGTCTATTTTATGAATTAAGTCCAATATTTTGTTGATTTTCTGTCTGATAATCTGTGACATGATAAAAGTAGGATGTTGAATTCTTTGGCTATTATTATATTGTGATTTTTCTCTCTTTAGCTCTAATAATATTTGCTTTATATATCCAGGTGCTCCAGTGTTTATTGTATATGTATTTACCATTATTTTATTATCCTTTTACTGAATTGATTTCTTTTTCATTATGCAATAATATTATCTCCCCTTGTTTAATAGATTGTTTTTTTCTTGAAATCTATTTTGTCTAATGTAGGTATAGCTACACCTGGTTTGTTTTGGCTTTCATTTGCATGGAATAACTTTTTTATCTTATGAATTTCAGTCTATGTGTGTCTTTATAGGTGAAGTGTATTTCTTTCAGGGAATAGATTGCTTGGTCTTGTTTTTATCCATTTATCCATTATATATCCTTTGATTAGACAGTTTAGTCCATTTACATTTAATGTTATTATTGATAAGTTAGGACTTACTCCTGCCATTTCGTTGTTTGTGTTGTGGTTGTTTTGTGGTCTTCCTTATTTTTCTCCATTTTGTCTTCCTTTTTGTCAAGGTGATTTTCTCTGGTGGTATAATTTAATTTCTTTCCTTTTATTTTGTGTGTATCTGTTGTATGTTTTTTGATCTGAGGTTACCATGAGGCTTGCAAATAACATATTGTAACTCATTATTTTAACATGCTGACAGCTTAACACTGATTGCAAAAGTAAAAAAACTTACAAACAAGAAAAAAAAATTCTATAATTTCATCTTCCCTAATTTTTTAAATCTTTTGTGGTTTCTATTTATATTTTATTAAACTATATATCTTGAAAAGTTATTGCAGTTATTATTTTTCATAGGATCATCTTTTAATATTCCTACTGAAGATATTAGTAGTTTATATGCCATAATTACAGTGTTATTATATTCTGTTTGTCTGTATATTTAACTATTACCAGTGAGATTTTACCTTCAAATTATTTTTTATTGCCCATTAACTCCCTTTTCTTTCAGACTGAGAAAGTCTCCTTAACATTTCTTGTAGAATACTGCTGGTGTTGATAAAATTTCTCAGTTTTTGTTTGTCTGTGGAAGTCTTTATTTCTTCTTCATGTTTATTCTAGAATAAAAGTTTTCTTTTTCTTCAGCACTTTAAATATATTATGCCAGTTTCTTCTGTCCTGTAATATTGGCACCGAGATGTCTGCTACCAGATATATTGAAGCTTCTTTGTACATTATTTGTTTCTTTTCTCTTGCTGCTTTTAGAATCCTTTCTGTATCTTTGATTATTGGCAGTTTGATTATTAAATGCCTCGAGGTAGGCCTTTTTGAGATATATCTGTTTAGTGTTCTATAAGCCTCTTATATTTGAATATTGATATATTTGCCTAGGTTTTAAAAGTTCTCTGTTGTTATCCCTTTGAATAGCTTTTGATTCAGATTCTCTCTCTCTCTCTCTCTTTCTCTCTCTCTCTCTCTCTCTCTCTCTCTCTCTCTCTATCTCTCTCTCCTCTTAATGGCCAGTAACTCTTAAATTTTCCTTTTTGAGGTTGTATTCTAGATCTTGTAAGCATGCTTTATTCTTTTCAATCTTTTTTCTTTTGTCTGTTCTGAATGTGTATTTTCAAATACCCTGTCTCAAGCTCACTAATCCCTTCTTCTGCTTGATCAGTTCTGCTGTTGAGAGACTTTGAGGCATTCTTCAGTATGTCAGTTAAAATTTTCAGCTCCAAAACTTCTGCTTGACTTTAAAAAATTATTTTAAGCTCTTTGTTACATTCATCTCTTAGTATTCTGAATTCCTTCTCTGTGTTATCTTAAATTTTGTTGCGCTATGTCAAAAAAGCTATTTTAAATTCTCTGTCTAAAAAGTGACATATCTCTATCACTCCAGGATTAGTTACTGGTACCTTATTTATTTTGTTTGGTCAGGTCATGTTTTCCTGGATGGCCATGCTGCTTATGTCTGGGCATTGAAGAGTTGGGTATTCATTATAATCTTTGGAGTTTGGACTTGTTTTTACTTATTTTTCTTGGGAAGGCCTTCCAAATGTATTATTCTATTCTCATGCTGCTAATAAATACATACCCAAGACTGAGTAATTCATAAAGAAAGCAAATTTAATGAACTCACAGTTCCACACAGCCTCACAATCATGGCAGAAGGTGAACGTGAAGCAAAGTCTCATCTTACATGGCAGCAAGCAAGAAAACTTGGGTAGGGGAATTCCCCTTTATAAAACCACCAGACCCTGTGAGACTTGTTCACTATCATGAGAACAGCATCAGAAAGACCTGCTCTCATGATTTAATTACCTCCCACCAGGTCCCTCCCATGACATGCAGCAATTATGGGAGCTACTTTTCATGAGGAGATTTGGGTGGGGACACTTCAAAACCATATTATTCTGCCTCTTGGCCCTCCACAATCTCATGTCTTCACATTTCAAAACCAATCATGCCTTTCCAACAATCCCCCAAAGTCTTAGCTCATTTCAGCATTAATTCAAAAGTCCACAATCCAAATTATCATCTGAGACAAGGCAAAGTCCCTTCTGCCTATGAGTGTGTAAAATCAAAAGCAAGTTAGTTACTTTCTAGATACAATGAGGGTATAGGCATTGGGTAAATGCTCTCATTCCAATGGGATAAACTGGCAAAAAGAAAGGGGCTACACACCCCATGGAAGTCCAAAATCCAGCAGGGCAGTCAAATATTAAAGCTCCAAAATGATCTCCTTTGATTCCATGACTCACATCCGTGTCACACTGATGTAAGAGGTGGGTTTTCACAGCCCTGGGAAACTCCACCCTGTGGCTTTGCTGCTGCTTTCACAGGCTGCTTTCACAGGCTAGCCACCCTTCTGGCTGCTTTCACGGGCTGGCATTGAATGTCTGTGACTTGTCTGGGGACATACTGCAAGCTGTCAGTGGACCTACAATTCTGGATGGATCTACCATTCTGGTGTCTTAAGGATGGTGGGCCTTTTCTCACGGCTCCTCTAGGCAGTGCCCCAGTGGGGACTCCATGTGTGGCCTCCCATCCCACATTGCTCTTCTGCACTGCCCCAGCAGATGTTCTCCATGAAAGCTCCACCCTTGCAGCAAAGTTTTGCCTGGACATCAAGGCATTTCCATACATTCTCTGAAATCTAGGCAGGGGTTCCCAAACCTCAATTCTTGACTTCTGTGAACGCACAGGCTCAACACCATGTGGAAAATGCCAAGGCTTGGGGCTTGCACACCCTGACACCAGGGCCCAACCTGTAACTTGACCCATTTTAGCCACCGCTGGAGAAGCTAGGATGCAAGGCATCTTGTCCCTAGGCTGCACACAGAAGGGGCCCCTGGGTTTGGCCACAAAACTCTTTTTTCCTCCTAGGTCTCTGGGCCTGTGATGGGAGAGGCTGCCATGAAGACCTCTGACATGCCCTAAAGACATTTCGCCCATTGTCTTGATGGTTAAGATTGAGCTCCTTGTTGCTCATGAAGTTTTCTGCAGCAGGGTTGAATTTCCCCCCCAAAAATGGTGTTTCCTTTTATATTGCATTGCCAGGCTGCAAATTTTCCAAACATTTATGCTTTGCTTCCTCTTGAATACTTTGCTGCTTAGGAATTTCTTCTGCCAGATACCCTAAATCACCTCTCTTAAGTTCAAAGTTCCACAGATCTCTAGGGCAAGGGCAAAATGCCACCAGTCTCTGTGCATCGCAAGAGTAGCCTTTACTCTAGTTCCCAATAAGTTCCTCATCTCCATTTGAGACCACCTCAGCCTGAACTTTATTGTTCATATCACTATCAAGATTTGTCAGAGCCATTCAACAAGTCTCTAGGAAGTTCCAAACTTTCCCACATTTTCTTATCTTCTGAAACCTCTAAATGGTTCCAGCCTCTGCATGTTAGTTCCAAAGTCACTTCCACATTTTCAGGTATCTTTATAGCAGCAACCCACTACCTGGTACCAATTTACTGTATTAGTCTTTTCTCATGATGCTAATAAAGACATACCCAAGACTAGGTAATTTATAAAGGAAAAGGGTTAATGAACTCACAGTTCCTCAGGGGTGGGGAGGCCTCACAATCATGGTGGAAGACAAATGAGGAGCGAGGTTACATCTTACATGCTGGCAGTCAAGAGAGCTTGTGTAGGGGAACCCCTCTTTATAAAACTATCTGTGGGTTTCAGGATTTGGCTCCACGCTCTTGGTCTCTTGCTCTCCCAGGAATGGCAGAGGGGACCATGCCGGGCGCAGTGTGCTTGCAAGGAAATATTGGACCCCATAGAGTTTTTGAAGAAAGTGATTTATTTAGTCAGAGAAAGAGAAAAAGGAGAGAGAAAAAGATGAGAGAGAGAAAGCTTCCATGAAGATTGCAGAAGGGGACCCAAATATGGAATTCCGGAGAGGGAAAACAGCTTCCACACTGAGTGGAAGGGGACTCCTGAGGGGGAAATCCACTCAGATGTGGGGAACAGGGACTTTTAACCTGGGAGGAATTCCCACCTCCTCCAAGCCCCCTGGCCAATGTAAAGAGTTCCTTTAAACTTTTGCTGATCTTTGATCTTTTCCCACACAAGTGAAATTAAAACAAAGACCGTTAAGTCTCCCGGATGGAGACATGGGGAAAGGCAGGTAGGGCATATCTCTGGGAAGTTCCTGGCCTAGAAACTATACCCCATTGTGGACCCTGGAAGAAAACACATTCTCTCAAAGCTATCAGATCTCATGAGACTTACTTACTATCATGAGAAGAGCATGGGAAAGACTTGCCCTCATGATTCAAATACCTCCCACTGGGTACCTCCTGACAAGTGGAAATTATGGGAGATGCAATTCAAGATGAGATTTTGCCACAGCCAAAGTATTTATAGCAAATTGAAAGGTTTAAATGTTTGGTTGCTGCAGCCATATCTGCATTAAGGGGCAACCCAAGCCCAGTAATGTTGAGACTCTTGCAGATTCATAGAGGCATTACTTTGCTGGTCTTGGGTAATACCCAGGACAATTCCCTGGATTATTAGGTAGAAACTCTTATTCTCTCCCCTTACTTTTCCCCAATCAAATGAAGTCTCTCTCTCTTTCTCTCTCTCTGCCTCCCTCTCTCTCTCTTTGCTGAGCTGCCAGAGCTGGGGGAGAAGTAACACAAACACCTCTGTAGCTACCACTATTGTGACTGCACTGGGTCAGACCTGAAGCCAGAACCACACTGGGTCTAGCCCAGGGTCCCAGCTGACACTGCCTGGTTATCACCAATATTCACTCAAAGCTGAAGGACTCTTTTGTCAGCACGTGATAAATCCAGCCAATTTTGTCTCTTTTCCTTTGGAGTAGTAAGCTCCCCATATGGCCCAGGGTGGGTCCAATAATTTCATCTGGGAGATAGGACTTGGAGTTGAGAATCATAGGAATCTACTTGGTGCTTTATTCTACCATGACAGAGCTGGCACCCAAGCCACAGGACATCTTCCCAGTCTTTCTTTTCCTATCTTCATGCTGAAGAAGTCCCTTTCCATGACCACCACTGCCCCAGGCACATGGTGAGTACTGCTTGCCTACCACCAATGTTCACTCAAGGCCCAAGGGCTCTTCAGCCAGCTAGTGATGAATGCTGCCAGGCTTGGATCTCTTTCTTCAGGGCAACAGGCTCGCCTCTGACTCAGGATGGGTCCAGATATGCTATCCAACATACAAGGCCTGAAATTGTGAACCCCAGGAGCCCACTTGTTGCTCTACTCCCTCTGTGCCAAACTGGTGCCCAAGCTACAATAAAAAGTTCTCTTTACTCTTTCCTCTCCTTTCCTCAAGCAGAAGGAGTCTCCCCATGGCCGCTGCAGCTGGAAATGTGTTAGGTCTCTCTGGGTCTCACCCATGGCCCACAGAGAATACTGTCTATGTGCTGCTGATGTTTATTCAGGCCCAAGGGCTCTTTAGTCAGCAAGTGATGAATCCTATAAGGACTGGGTCTTTCCTTGAAGGCAGCAGTTTCCCTTTTGGTCTAGGATGTGTCCAGAAATGTCATCTGGGAGTTAGGGCCTGGAATAGGGGCCTCAGGACTCTACAATGTGCCCTATTCTACTATGGCTGAGCTGGTATCCACATTGCAAAACAAAGTCCCCTTTACTCTCCCCTCTACTATCCTCAAGCAGAAGGGCAGAGTCTCTGCAAGAGCTATAAGCTGTGCTGCCTGGGTTTGGGTCAAGGGGACACAAGCACTCCCTTAGCCACCCTGGCTGGTTTCTTGCTAGGTGATATGCACCTCAAGTCCACAGGCTCTGAGCTCAGCCCAGCACTAAGACTTTCCCAGGAACTGCATTTCTTGTGACCTAGATTGCCTCATGAGTTTATTTAGAACCCCAGAGTGCTTTTGCCTGCAATGGTGGGGCTAGCCAGAAACTCAGGTTCTGACCACCAGGATGGATGATTTCTATCTAACTAAGGCTGGTCTAAATGCTCCCTTCATGGGTATAGGCTATGTTCTGCCCGGTGTTGCTTTCTGCTGTGTCAAGCAGTACTGAGTTACAATGCAAAGTCCTACAATCACTGCATTCTCTCTCTCCTAAGCACAAAGGTTCTCTCTCCATGCCACATGGCTATTGCCAGGGAATGTGGGAGGTGGTGTAAGCAATTCAAGACTATCTTTTCTATCTTCAATGTCTCTTTCCTTGATGTGATATTAAAACCAGGTACTTGTATTATTAAGCCAATGTCAACAGAATTTAAACCATAGACTTAATTTGATAGTACTCTTAATGGTATAACTTCTCCCATTTTATATCTCTCTTTATGTTTTTCCTTATGTTTCCTTTTTAAGAGAGAGCTATCTTTTAGATCTCCAGTACCCTTTCCGTTTTTAGTAGAGATTTCTATATCTTGAAATAAAAAAGCCAGTTAAGACGTGGGACTGTGAACTGAGTGAAAAAGAAGCTTAATTTATCTAATTAAAACCTTGTAGTTTTACGTTTATTTTCTTTGGAAGCTTCAGACATTTCCTTAACAATGTGTTTCTGAATAATTTTCAAAAAAGTAATAAAATAAAAAATAAAACCAGGTACTGTGATCACTCACTTGAGTTTTGGTTCTTGTGAAGGGACTTCTGTGTGTGGATAGTTGTTTGATTTGGTGTTCTTTTATGGGGCTGGGCAACCTCAGCATACAATGTATTTTTTCATTAAGTCATGAACTTTCACCTTTTTTTTCTAAGGAGGAACATTACAGCTTCTTCTTGACATATCTGAATTGCCAGCATCACTACTCTTGCAATTTGGGGCCCTATTAAATCAAATAAGTGTTACTTAAACACAAGCACTGTGACACAGCAATAGTCAATCTAATAACCTAGATGGCTACTAAGTGACTAACTTAGTAGTCACTTAGTATACGGGTAACACAGCACAGATGAGCTAGACAAAGAGATGATTCATAACCCAGGGAAATGCAGCAAGATGGTATGAGATTTCATCACATTACTCAGAACACACAATTTAAAATTTATCAATTGTTTATTTCTGGAATTTTCATTTAGTATTTTTGAACTTTATTTACCGCAAGTATCTATCACTGCAGAAAGCGAAACTGCAGATAATGCAGGGAAGTACCATAGTCACGAAAGAGCTTCATTTGACAGAAATTTTGTCTCAGATTCTTTCTATAGGACTACCAGAAGAATTATAGCAGAAAGATGTAGCTTACTTTGGAATTATTTTGCTCCTTGAACTCATAGAGTAGAAACAATTTAGATGTGTATATAATGATCATGTAGAGTTGTAGCAGGCTGACCAGAGTAAATTGGAGTTTGGGATTTCCTTCTTGCCTTTCTGCTGCTACTTACTTTCAAGTTTTTTAGATGTACTACCATGTCAGTTCTCTCTTTCACTTCCCATATGTCCACGGTCTTGGAGTTAGACAGTTTTCCAAATAAGCTAAAAGACTGGCTCTCTTTAAAAATATGATTATACTTATTCTAAAGTATCAAAAATTAAGATAATTGAACAAAGTTTTCATTAAATATTAAACACCTTGGAAATATTTTGACAATATCTATATAACAATTAGGTCCCATATTTCTCACTTAAGTTAGATCAGACCAACAGTAGCAAAAATGACCATTGAAAATTGTTGATCTGACAATTCTGACTTTTTTTTAAAGCAATTTTCACTGACCCATCATGCTAATCAAATTGCTTTATAAAGCATCTATTTATAAGGCAGTTGCTGAAAATAAGAAATTAATGATTGAAAGACTAAATTCTGGGGTCTTTTCATCATTATATAGAACTCCCTTATGCTATAAACTACTTGATAAAAAATGATGAAAGTGAGTTTCTGAAATAGGTAATATCAACACCTCCTTCGAATGTTCCAAGACTGATCAGGAGCAGTGGCTCATGCCTGTAATCCCAGCACTTTGGGAGGCCAAGGCTGGTAGATCACCTGAGGCAGGATTTCGAGACCAGCCTGGCCAATATGGCGAAACCCTATCTCTACTAAAAACACAAAAGTTAGCCAGGCATGGTAGACACCTGTAATCCCAGCTACTCAGGAGGCTGAGGCAGAAGAATCACTTAAACACGGGAGGTGGAGGTTGCAGTTAGCCAAGATCATAACACTGCACTCCAGACTGGGCAATAAAGTGAGACTCCATCTAAAGAAAAATAAAAAAAGGAAGAAAGAGAAAACCAAACTATTCCAAGGCCTTCTCATGAATGACTATACAACCATATTAGCAAATCAAGTTCAATATTTTTACTGTACTTTTAGTATGGCAAGATATAAATTACTTTATTTAAAAGAAACTTTTCAGAATGCCTTTGTACAAATAAAGTCTTTATGTCTTTGTTGATGTGTACACTTGAAAATATATTGCTGAATGGCATATATTCTATGGAAAACAGTTTACATATGTGGATATTGTTCTTCAACAGGTGTGAGCAATTCCAATTTTTAATTAATTCTTGAATGGAATAAAAAGAAAAACTAGGGCATGAAAAATAAATCGTCACAGCAAATGGCAGAATAATCACAAAATAATTTATTTGCATGCAGGACCAATTCTTAACTGCAGCACTCCAAGATCTTCTGAAAAGATGTGGCAGTATGAGGTATCATTGACTTCTCTTCATTCTGGGTGACCTGATTAGATGTGATGGTAGGTTGTACTCAAGAGAGAACAGCCTCGAGAACTATTGATTACAAAGATCTCATGGGTTTCAGGAATGGTGAAGGCAGTATTATGTACAGCTGCCAGAAATAGAGTGATCCAGAGAATAAAATGTAACTTCGTGCTTGAGGAAGAGCATTGGAGGGACTAACTCAAAGAAGCCTTATCTAGGTGGAGAGGATCCAGCCAAATAATACAAAATAATTTCCAGGGAAGTTAAGATTGTGAGAAATAATAGGGTGGCTAGATGGCATTGCATAGATTGATTTGAAAGCATTGTAGAGCTCCAGTGTTTTGGGTGTGAGTGTGATTCGTCTTGATTGCAAGTGTTTTTGTGGGTGGCAGGAGTTAAATGTGTAAAGACAGATCAAACACAGTGGGAGCCAAATCTTACTTTAATTTATACTTAAAATTATATAACTTTAGTTATGTAGTTTTCATCAGCGTAGTCCAGAGGGATATTATATTTTTTTTATAAATTTTCTAGTTCAAAGGGATGAGAGTATCTGACTTTTTAAACAAAAGAAAAAGTAGCAGTTTTCTTTACATTTTAAAAGAGTTAAAAGGACAATCATATATTTGAGAATAATAATTATTCTGAAAACAGTAAATGGAATAAAAGAAAAGGCTGTTCAAAATTCCTTCATGTAGTAGCTTTTCAGCTGTATAATTACTTGAAAGTTTTAGTGAATTTATCAAATTAAGAATCAGAAAGTATGTGAAACTAATACCATCACTCATTACATTTATAATGCTGTTTGATGTATTTGTGAAAATATGCATTTTTATAGAATTAATTTCTTCAAGGTTAATAACAATAGAACTATATTTATATAAATAGCATTTTCATAAAAATATATGATATACCTATTTTAATATGAAGTTTATAAATATGGTTTTCAGTGTTTAGTTTCATATGTGTATTGTAACTAAGTTTCCTAAAATTATAGTTTTAAAATATTTGTTCTTGAACACTGAGTTTTCTTCTTTGAGAACATCCATAATATATACAATGTATATTATTTTTATATTGTGATACAAAAATATTATTGAATATTTTCTACCTGTTATATTTGATATTTTCCTCAAATTATTTAATATTTTTATTTTTTAAAACAATTTTTTACTTCTATTTCTCTTCAAGCATTCTGTGTGTGTGTATGTGTTCATTTGTCCATGTGTTACTCCTAGATTAGTCTTTATTTGTAAACTGAGATTTTATGTTTTCAAATATCTGTTTTCTTCCTATATTCTAGAACCTATTTCTGAGTTTTCCTCATTGTTCCTGTTCTTTCATATTTTGCATAGTTTTTATTTATATATTTTGGATTATTTAGCAATATTACGTTACAATTTTTATCAGTTTTTGTTTTGTTTTTTGTTTTGTGAGATGGAGCCTTGCTCTGCCACTCAGGCTAGAGTACAGCGGCAGATCTAGGCTTACTGCAACCTCCTCCTCTTGGGTTCAATAGATTCTCCTGCCTCAGCCTCCCAAGTAGTTAGGCCTACAAGTGCGTGCCACCACACCCAGCTAATTTCTGTATTGTTAATAGAGGCAGGATTTCACCATATTGGCCAGGATGGTCTGGATATCTTGACCTCATGATCCACCCACCTCAACCTCCCAAAGTGCTAGGATTACAGGTGTGAGCCACCACACCCAGCCTGTCAGTTTTAAGAAGGTATTTTTGTTATAACTTACTTATAGAAATGTAATTCTAATCCTTATTACCTTTTTTATTATATCTTTTAATGGAATTTTAGTGTATTTTTTTCTGTTGGCTTTGTTAAAATTTATTTTCCTGATATTTTTAGAAGGGAAAAAAGGGTCATCATAGCTGTTTTTAACAACTGGGTCTATAAATACTTCTGTTATTTTCTGAAGTTTTAAAATATGTTCTTATACTTTCAAAGATATTCTTACTCTATTCCTCACTCCCATTTTTACCTGGACATTCCTTTTTTGTTTTTTTTCCTCTATTGCTGCTGTTTTGTCCAATTTCAAATCAATTTCCAAAAGTTTCTCCTTGATCGATGTTTGTCTTAGGGTATTTGGCTGATTGGTTTAGAAAGTGCATAAGGTCCAAATTGCTTCACCCTTTTAGACCTCACAACTGACTCCTTCAAATTACCTATATATGTGTAAAACCACTATCTAGTTAAAAAACTTTGCCCACTCTTGAAAATCTATTGACAATTTTCAAATTTTCCTGTTCTTTGATTCATCAGACACTCATTTGATTCCCTTTGTTTTCTTCCACATAGACGCTGATACTATGCATACATTATGGTGGTTGGTAGCTTTCTACCTCTCATACTGAGTCATGAGGCTACTTGCCATTTTTCTTTTTTCTTTTTCTTTTCTGTTTTTTTTTTTTTTTTCTGAGACAGAGTCTTGCTCTGTCACCCAGGCTGGAGTGCAATGGCACAATCTCAGCTTACTGCAACCTCTGCCTCCCAGGCTCAAGCAATTCTCATGCCTCAGCCTTCTGAGAAGCTGGGATTACAGGTATGCGCCACCATGTCTGGCTAATTTTTGTATTTTTAGTAGAGACAGGGTTTCACCATGTTGGCCAGGCTGGTTTCAAACTCCTCACCTCAGGTGATACACCTGCCTTGGCCTCTCAGAGTGCTGGGATTACAGGCATGAGCCACCCACCCAGCCTACTTGCCATTTTTCTGTGAGTTTTGGCTTTATTTCCTGGTGGCTTTGATTTTATGATAGGACTGAAGGAGATAAACTATGCCACTACTGCTATCTTCCCAATATCAATTGATCATATTAATATCTGATGCAAAGATGGTTTCACAGAATACACATTGGGAAATATCAGTGTAAGCTAGTTACTTCAAATGTATTTTTCAAAGTGATATTTTTTCAGTTTTTAATTTTCTTGGTGAAGACATCTGCAACTATCTTAACTGCTCTCTGGAAGTTAGGATTTCTGACAGTATAGAGTTAAGAAAATAAATCAGTATTTGGATCTTAGAAAATATGTGACTTTGGATCACTCTTTGAGCATTGCCTCCTCGTGTAATAATAAAATGAGTGATTTCTCTGAATTACTGGCACAAGATATGAAACACACTAGTCAACATATTTTATATTGTATTCTCCATGTTTTACACTTCCCTTTTAATATTATTGTGTTTTTCTTCATATGTGAGTTAGGTTAAATATCCTATGAGGGCAGATAATGTGTCTGTCATAGTCTGCTATATTCTGAAGGCTTTGCATAAGATGGAATATAGGGAGTACTATTATGGGATCTTTGGGGTGTCGCTTCACTAGCTAGACACCTCTGTGGCCAGTGGAACCTTTGCCCAAGTTTTGCTCAGACCTGCTGGTCCCACTTGGCCTGGCAGGCTGCGTTCAGCTCATGCTAACAGCCTGTATCCCATGCCTTCCAAGGGGGAGCAGAGCTGTGAGGGGTGTGTAAGTGAGCAACTGTGGGGTCCAGCCACTGAGCACAGTGAGGCACATTCACTGTGGCATGACAGGGAATTCCAGGTGCCAGCATGGGCACTGGCTCCCTGCAAGGCTGTAGCTGGACCAGGCATCCCGCAAGCAGCTTCCACAGCTGGCACCAGGGAATGTGGTGACACCCAGAAGCTTCGAGATGCTACAAACCACAGAGCCCCAAAAAGGGTGTCATGACCCTGGCTTGGGGAGCTCCAAGGTCTGGGTTCCCCAAAGGGCCACAGCTCTTATCTCCTTCTTGGTACCTGCAATGTAGCAAGCAAGAGGTATGTTTCAGTACTCTTTGTGTTACAGCTCTTTCAGTCTCACTGTAGGCAGGTCATGAGTTCTTGTCTCATGCCCAGGAAGAATGAGGTACGTGGACAAATGGAGGGTGAGCAAGGTGAAAAGGAGCTTTATTGAAAGATAGAACTGCTCAGAGGAAACTTTCAGTGGGTACCTCCTCTCTGCAGCCAGGGTGTCCTGATGAGTGTTCAGCTTTCAGCAGAGAGGAGACCCTGAATGGGTAGCTTCTTTTTGCAGCTGGTCATCCCTACATCTTGCTCAGCTCTCAGCAGAAAGAAGACCCTGGAGTGGGTAGCTCTGTAGCTGGTTGTCCTGATGTATGCTCAGTTCTCAGCAGAATGGAGAGCCTGGAGTAGGTAGCTCCTCTTTGCAGCTGATTGTCCTGTCATCTATTTGAGTCTGTCTGAGTCTGAGGTTTTCTGGGGGCTTCAGAGGGGAGGAAATTGCATGCTGATTGGTTGTGGTTGGCCGTGGGCAGGCACTGAGAAACAAAAGTTTCTACTCCAGTCTGCAGGACTGTCAGGCTGGCCTCCAGGTTTCAGGTCTTCCCTGGCTTGAAGGTGGAGCTTCACCCAGGACACATGCCTTTTCCAGGAGCCTGTCTGCCTCCTACTGCTATTTATCAAACTCAGGCTGTTCCTGCTGAAGGATGCCTGCAGGCCAGTGCTGAGTTGCCCTCAGTAGCCCCTTAGCTTCCCTCCCATGCTCATTGGCACCCAAATCCAGAGGAAGCCAAGATGGCAAGGGCCTGTCATGCCAGTGCTGCCCTAAGTGTGCACATACCTGGCCAGGTTGTAACAGCCCCTAGGCTTGGCCTCAACTTTGCTCCAAGATTGTGGTGGACACTGGGAATGGGGAGAGGCCAGACAGTGGGAGAAGACACTTCCAAATCTGTAGGGGCAGGTGGGACCTTCTTCGTCCCCTGAGAGTGCAGAGATCCCTGGTTCTGCAGCCACAGCTTGGGTGGCTGCAGCTGCACATGAGAGGGCAGAGCTCTTGCCTGCTTCTGGCTTTCAAGGACACAGAGATGGCTGAGTTTGCAGCTGCTGCTGCTGGGTGGCCACAGCTGCACCCAGGGAGCACAAAGCTCTAACCCTGTCTACTCAGAAGGAGGCAGGGCTTTCTCCTGTTCCCTGCACTCACTGGCTCCATGGAACGTGCAGCCCTAGTTGTGCCTCCCCCACTGCAGCCAGCATCATGCAATGGCCATTCTAGACAGGCCACCACTGCCATCAGTACTTAGAACACATTGAACAAATTAATAGAACTTCATCTGATCTTTCTCTCCTTCTATAATACAAACAATAATAGCTAACAATTAGTAAGTACATATTAGGTTGTTAGAGCAATTCTGAACACTTCAAGTGTATTTTCTTATTTCAAGGTCACAACAGACATTAAAAAACAGACAGTAAACTGGGCAAGCTGCTTCACAGCTATAATCTCATCACTTTGGGAGGCTGAGGTGGAAGGATTTCTGGAGCTCAGGACTTTGAGACCAGCCAGGACAATATGGTGAAACCCCATCTCTACAAAAAATACAAAATACTAGCCAGGTGTGGTGGCGTGCACCTGTAGTCACAGCTACCTGGGAAGCTGAGGTGGGACGATCACCTGAGTCTGGCAGTGTCAAAGCTGCAGTGAGCCTTGATTGTGCCACTGTACTCCAGCATGGGCAGAGTGAGACCCTGTCTTAAAAAAAGAAAATGAAAAAAGAAAAAATAGGCAATAAGTAGGTACTATTATCTTCACCAGGAAGTTGAGAGCTTTGAGCTATAAAGAAGCTGAGAGACTCAAGTAAGTTAATAAATTGCCCAAGTGAATGGACAATAGTGAACTATGGAGACAATTCAGTGACTTACTGAATTTTGTATAGGTAATACCTAACTTAGAATGTGCCTGAATATGTGCATGCATAAATGAATGACAGGATAAATAAATGAAATACAATTGAATTACAATACAAGGTATTGCCTGGATCTTATTGATACTTAATAAATGCATCAGATGATGATTATATCATGATGTTGGCTTGAATAGCTAGAATTTTTACCTGAACTTTGTAATGTGATATATATTTGAAGTAACTTTGGGTAAATTGAGCAGATAATAAGCCACTTTTAAAATTGCAATGTCTAAAATTGTATAATCTTTATTATGAATCACCAAGCCCTACCTCATTAAAACTACTAAAGTATAGTAATAATAATGAATGTCATATGCTGCAATGTTCAAGAGAGCAGAAAGCTTACAATAAGATGAATGACATAACATAGCAGTAATTTTATACAGGAAACAAAACACAATTAGCTAAAAATTGTATAACGTGTTGCTAAATGGGGCATAGATGAATACACTGTGCAAGTATTTAATGTGAGAGAAAAATTTGTTATGTGAAAGTTGTGGGCATTAAAAACTAATATTTCTACTTAAAATTCCTTTAGAATTAAGGATAGAAAATTCCTTTTTCTATCCCTCTGCCACCTAGTAATCTGCCAAGTGGAGGTGTTGGAGAGGAACATAAAAAAAAGGTGGGCCAAGTTTGTGCACAGAATTTAATCATAGACAAAAGTGCATCTAGACTTACTCTGAAATTTACTTTGTAGGCAATTTTCTTGGTGCTTACAAGAGAGAACAAGTGACAGACATTGTGAGGGTTTTGGACACATTCGGAATTTAATGTCAGAATATAAAAACTTTGCAATGTATAATCAACCTGCCAAATATAAGCTTTGTTACTTAAGAGTTGTACTGCAGTATCTGTGATATCTCTATAATGCTGTGTATTTCCAGTGGGTCAAATTTGTAACTGTTATCCCTAAACTGATTAAATAGAAATGAGATCTTAAAAATAGCAAGATTTAAACATAATAAGTGGAAACAAAATTTTACTCATTTGCATGCATGGTCTCTAAATAATTAATGTTAATTTATCCGTGGTGTAATGAATATTTATTTGTTGCTGCCATCACATTCATTCTTCCTTACTTATCTCACCAAGAAGACCACGATTTTTCTTTTGGATGTTCCCCGGTCTTCATCAGCCAATTGGTTTAGGTAGAATAAACTCCAATCATGTTCCAGGAGTAGGCAATGATTAGTCTGCACAATTGTACTCTATTTCTTCACCCTAGCCTGGAGTTATATACACATCACAGCCAATGAGTTGTGAGATGTTTGTTTAGACTTCTGAGAAGATGGAAATTTGTCTGTAGATACCATAATTAGAGCAATTGGATTTTTTGAGCCAATGCATTATCTTTATTTTTAAGCCAATTTCAGTTCAGGGTTTTACTTGAAACTTAGATTTCAGGATCATAGCCATGGGCAATCTGAATGAATGTCACATGCAATGAACAGAAAACTAGTTAATAGGAACCTAAGTGGAGATCATATTAGGTAAAAAGCAGCCTGATATTTTAAATTCTGATTATTAACTCAGAAATATATCATTTTATGTAGATTACATGTAATATAGTGTATAGATGCCTTTATATTATAGAAGGAAACACTAGTGGTCTACCCTGGCATTGAATGAAATAACATTTTGGCTTAAGTTTGCAGAACACGCTTCCCTTTATTTAGGTATATGCATTTTGTGAGTCATCATACACCTGTGTAATGATCTCTGTGTTTCCACCTGATCTATCTCTCTAAAATAGATCAGACAGGAATGATAGACTCTCCAGCTAGTGGTCTTTGTTAGTTGAGAAATTTTGGCTGCAAGTAAAAAGAAACCAAATTCAAAATAGATTTATTATCTTACATAACAGATTAGGTAGTTCCAGATTTGATTTTTTCACTGGCTCAATTATATGATCTTATTTTTTTCTTTTCACCAACTTCAGAGTGTTGGCTTTTTATATGTTGGCTTCTCTCATGGCCCCACTATGGCTTGTTGTAATTCCAAGTATCTTGTGCAGATAATTTCACCCAGAGAAAGGAGTGGAAGTTTCTCTTTATGCACCTCTGTTTAAAAGTTGAGAAAATTCTAACCTCTCAGCAGAATCGCATTGTGCAAAAGGATATTGCATACTTCTTTCCAAACCAATTACTGGAGAGAAAAAATAAATTATCTTGATTGACATAAACACACATTCACTCTCCACTTCTGAGAAGAAGGCTGAGAAGAAGCTTCTTCCCTTGTTAGTGGCTGAATGGGAAGGAACTGATCTTATAGAATTAGAATTCTGCCTGCAAGGAACGTGGAGAGATAGAGATAATAGATTTGTGTGTTTGTACTGGGGAGTATTGGCATACTTGGTAGAGATAATTTGAACCTAATTTCTCTCCCAATTCTGTGGGAACAGCCTCAGTCTAATTTCCTTTGTTAAATACCTGTCACTTGCCTCTGAAATGGAAAAGAAGCAAGCTTCTTAGGATAGTTTGTTACACACTTGTACTGTCCTGAGAAAAACAAAAATGCAATCCTGCCAGAGTATTTGTGGCTTTAATGCAATCACACTCTAACTTAGCTTCTTTTGGATGGATTGACAGAAATGGTGCTAGAGGCTTAGCCTGAGAAATCATGGTAAACCAATTGATTAGGAAATAGCAAATAGCAAATTCCATTTTGCAACTAGCCAATTACCTGACCCAACCAATTCCTGCATATTTCCTTCTCTCTTCTGATAAATGGGGCAGTTATTTGAGTATATAAATGTAATTAACTTGTGTCTGAATCATTATGCCTTCTTTGCTAGGCAGCACTCACAAATTAGATATTTCTCAGAAGGTTGTCAAAGAGTTTAGAAAAAATTGTGCTAACACTTTAAAAATACTGAAAAGATTTTATCTAAATAAAATATGATTCAATTTTATTATACATATTGATATTTCTTGTCCTTGGATGGGAAATGACCATGTTCTCCCAAGGTGATCTTAAGGGGATGAGATTACAAACCTGATTAAATATATCCTGTCCTTGGCATTCTTATGGCTGTCATATATTATACTAGGGATATTTCTCAAGTAAATGTAGTTAAAATCAGATTTTTATCAATATGTATGCACTTAAAACAAAATTGACTTGGTATTCTGGCTGCAGATTTTGCTGATGTACCTGGAATAATTATATCCACTTGTTTGTTCAAGTTTAAATTCCATTAGAAAGTGCCTAATATTCTCCTTTCAAACGTGTAGGGTTATATCCTAAGTTATTTCAGAGAAGTAGTAGATAAAGGGCAGTAAACTAGCCTTAAGTAATTCACCTGGTTAGGTTTGTTGAGTGTGGAGGGTCAAGGGATGTCCTTTCACCTAGGTAACTCCTATTCACAGGAAGTAGGCTACTTGCTGCTTATAGAACTTGGCTAGTGGAAAAGAAGTCTACATCCAAAATGCTTTACTTCTTTATTTTGTGTCTTCTTGACTCCTTTTTGTGACCCTTAATGCTCATATTTACCCTTTTTTGAATTGCATGACCAAGAACAGATCTTTACAAACGTTAATGTGTATATAAATCCCTTGGAAATTGTGCTGAAACCAATTCTAATTCAGTAGGTCTTGATGTGCCCTGAGAGTCTGCTTTTCTAACAAGCTCCCAGACATTGCTGATGATCCTAGTCCAGGCAGTATATTTTGGGTAGCAAGGAGCTAGCATTCCCTTATCTTTCTTTTTTTTTTTTTCTCATTTACTTCTAATAGTTCTATTTACCACTCCCTCAAAGTCTTGGTAAATGACTAATTATTATTTTAGGCATTAGAGATGGAGCTTATGACGCTTTGAGTTATTGAGATTTTCTGTATTTTTATTTGGCAGTGATTTATGTATAGTTAGATATAGAGACTTATATTTTTGCCCAGTAAAGTGCTGTTACTTAAGGTTTCTTCACATTATGTCATTTACTCTTTTCCCAAGAGAAACAATCCAAACAACAAAGAATAAAAAGGATATTATACATGGAGAGTGTAGACACCATGTTGTACTAACTCTCAATCCTGTTTAGTGCTCTAGAGAAATTATAAATAAGACTTCTAAATAAAATACAAGATTTCCTATTAAATTTGAATTTTAGATAAGCAATGATGGGACATATTAGGATGTCCCATTCAATACTTGGGACACATTATATCATTTGTTTGTTTGTAACAATGACTGGATTGCATTAACTGGCTTAAACTCATTTGGTCCAACAAAAATCTAATTCATCTTCATCTAACCCTAGAATTTGGGCTGCTTGAAACATGGAAATTTCAATTGGGTGTCACGTGAATCCTTAACTTTCAAAGAACAGGTTTCTGTTCTCTCAAGGCAAACAAAAGAGTTTAACAATTTCCTCTTTTGCTTCTCCAGTTCCTTGAGACCTAATTTGTAGTTGAAACAAATTGTCAGTTGAAGCAGTGATATAGATCAAATCCTCCTAGGATTAGCTATATCTACATATACTCTGGGCTATGATCTAAATTTCAACAATGGGAGAATCCAGATATTTGGGGGAAACTCATAAGCTCCTTGTAGTGTTTAGAAAAGTCTTTAAAAAATTATCTACTTGTCTGTGATTTTTTTCCCTCAGAAACATCTATGAGTTTCAAGAGTATGTGTGGAATTTTGACACTTGAAGGAACAAATTTTCAACTACCTATCTAGGTCCAAGTGTTTGGGGGGATGTGAATTAACTGACAATAGACAGATTCACAGGAGAAAAATGCATTACCCATGTTGGAGAATTTGGCAGTGAGTAACTGGAAGAAATACCCTAAAGTAAGAGTTTATATATTAGTTTTACAAAAGAGGATGAGTTAGGACTTCAACTGGAAATTACTAAAGTTCTGTTGGGCCTTTTCATCCTAATATTAAGGACAGTCTCCCTAGCCAGATGCTCTCCTACAGCTGGACAGGTGAATTAACACCTCCACACGCTAGGGGTCAATCTTCTCCCAAATAGGAAACTTCCTTATGGGAGTGGGGTTACTGGTAGAATCTGCCTTGGTCAGATAAGGGAAGCCATTGACATAAGATTTGTCTTCTAATCTCTTCAGTAATATTCAATTACGAGCAACTCATAAAGGTTATAGGATGACAATAAAAAATATTTTAGACATTGATCTTAGTAAGAAAGAATTCCATAAGTTTGTCATTATGTAGTATCAAAGACACCGTGTGGAACATAACTTTATGGGAGAAGTATGGGACAAAAAATGGATGGAAGAAAATATTTTCTCTCTTCACTTTCAGTGTGAATTCATGAGGCTTTAAGGGAGCATAGCAGGTGTGAGGGACTAGATAATGGATATATTTTGAATAAAAACCCAGATGGTACTAAATAGACACTTGCAGCTGTATGCTATTTTATTTCTAGCTCCAACATTCCATGGTTTTCAGCAGTTAGAATTTACGAAATTAAGTAGATTTCAAACATAGTCATTTCATCTATAATTAAATTTGAGTGGAGATTCCTTCTAATTATAAGGATCCTCAGGTATTAAGGAGGATCTGAGGCAAGAAGGAGTAGAAAAAGACTTGGGCATAAAATTTAACTTGAAAAAGTATTTCTTCTTTTAAAATATAGTTTATTCATTCTTCATTGTCTTAAGCCAAACTCCTGGAAAAGCTTTGACAACAATTATGAAGCAATATGTATTATTCCCAGTACCACTGTGTTATCATAAAAAAGATTATTTGTTTATAATGTAAACTAGTATTTTCACATAAATGCTTGCTCTTCCCTAGTAGCATAGCAATAATGTTTTAGCATATTTCTTGTAGCATATAGATGATATGGGAGGGGCATAATTGAGCAAGGATATCTTGGTGATGTAGGAGAGGAAAGGTATCTTGTTCTTCTACCCATTTTAGGTCTGTTAGCTGGGGCCCTTATAACAAAAGAAACATTAGTAAGAAAAAACATGCACATTTACGTAAGGTAAGTTTTACTGACATGGGAGCTGATAAGGTTTGGGTCTGTGTCCCTACCCAAATCTCATGTTGAATTGTAAACCCCAGTGTTGGAGGAGGGGCCTGGTGGGAGGAGATTGGATAATGGGGGTAGAGTTCTCATGAGTGATTTAGCACCATCCTCCCTTGGTATTATATAGTGAGTGAGTTTAAATAAGATCTGGTTGTTTAAAAGTTTGTGGCACCTCCCCCTTCCCTCTCTCCCTCCTGCCTGAGCCATGTAAGACATGCCTGCTTTCCCTTCACCTTCCACCTTGATTGTAAATGTCCTGAGGGCTCCCCAGAAGCAGAAACTGCTATTCTTCCTGTAGAGTTTGCAGAACAGTGAGCCAATTAAGCCTGTATTCTTTATAAATTACCCAGTATCAGGTATTTCTTTATAGCAATATGAGAACAACTTAATACAGGAGGCTTCATCAGGAAATAAAGATCTGTAGAAGCAGTTGAACCTTAGTGTTTTTATACTAGGTTTTCTGAAGAGTGGAGAGTCATGGAGAAACATAGCAAAGGGTGTATGAGTTAAATGCAATAAACTGGGGAAATTTTGCAACACTTATTTGTCTGGATTCCTCTCTTTGTTCTGTTAATCTTCAGGATGAAGAAAAGTTTGTTCCTTTTCTCTAGGTGTAGAGAGGAGCCTTCTCACATGAGGTTCTTATGATTTGCGTCAGGTAAGAAGAGTCAAAGAAAGATCAGAGAGAGCTTCCTCTATCTGTTGTTTTCTCAAATTCCTTCAGCTTAAAATATTCAATATGCCAAGGTGCCATAATTTCAGGTAGCATTGTGAATCCCATTACTGGAATTATAGGTATTGACTATAACTTTATCCAACTTGGCAGGAGTGATGAGAAAATAAAATCAATTTCTCTTTTACCTGATTGTGTTGTCTTAGGCTGTTTTGAACTTATTTTATAAATGTCAAATATAAATGGGATAAATGGACTAGAGAAATAACTTTTCCTAAAAACTATGAAAAGGTTAAAATTTGAATGGTAAATAATTGAAAACTCTCAAATTACTGACAGTGTTTTGGGTCATGTATTAAGATATTTTCTCCTGAGAAGGTAGAATGACAGGTTCATGCCTAAAGTTCTTAAAGCAAGAACTTGTATATATGTATTATGTGTGTGTGTGTGTGTGTGTGTATATATTATATATGTATTATATGTATTATGTGTGTATATATATATTATATATGTTATATATGTTATATTTTATATATATTTTATATATAACATATATGTTATATATAATATATACAATATATATGTTATATATAATATATATATTATATATAACATATAAATATTATATAATATGTATAATGATGGCAGTGATGTGGTATCTGAAGCAGCCACTGCAAAGACTCTGGCTGCAGTGAGGGAGGTACAGCCAGGGCTGTGTACTCCATGGAGCAGCAGGGGCTGAAAACAGAAGAGAGCCTTGCCCTCTACTGAGTTTGTAGGGCAGGAGCCCTACACTCCTGGGTACAGCTGCAGCTGGCCAGCCATGGATCTGAACCTGGGCATCCCTTAGGATGCCCAGGAAGCCCCTTGCTTCCCCAGACTTGAAAGTGCCAGCTTCGGCTCCCTGGCATAGTTGAGGCTGAGCCTGGATGCTGTAGCAACCCAGCTGGGTATGTGCATGCTCGGGGCAGTGCTCACATTCCAGCCCCATGCTACATCAGTTTCCTCCAGACTTTGGGCACTGACAAGCGTGGGAGAGAGACTGAGGAGGAGCTGAGAGTGGCTTGGTGTAGGCCAAAGGAGCGCCTCAGCGTGAATAGCCTGGGTGCTATGGAGGACATGTTGATGGCAGCAGGAGGCAGACAGCCTCCTGGGAGGGAGGGGAAGGTCATGGTGAAATCCCACCTCCAAGTCAGGGATGGGCTGAAGCCAGGCTGCCAGTTCCAAGTGGAGTCTACACCCCAGAGTGAGAACTTATGGTGCTTTTTCCAGGCCCACCCATGGCCACCTGTGGACCAGTCAGCACAGACCTCCTCTGTTCTGAGCCTATAAAATCCCTGGACCCAGCCAGACTCACACAGACGTGGGACCTACCAGCTGTGGGGAGAAAGCTAGCCACTTTGGCTCTTCTCAATTGGTTGGGATGACCTGCCTGTGGATAGGAATTACCCACTCCAGGTCTCCTCTCTGCTGAGAGCTCAACACTCACCAGGATGACCTTCCTGTGGAAGGGAGCTATCCTCTCTAGGTCTCCTCTTCACCAAGAACTGGACACTCATTGAGATGACCTGCCTGTAGAAAAGTGCTACCTACTTTGGATCTTCTGAGAGCTGTTCTGTTGCTCCATAAAGCTCCTCTCTGCCTTGCTCCCTCACCAGTTGTCCACATTGCTCATTCTCCCTGAATATGGAACAAGAACTCAGGACCCATCAAACAGCAGGACTAAAAGAGCTACAAGACAAACAGGGCTGAAATGGCTCCCATTCCCTACTTGCCATGTCATGGGTGAAAAGCGGAGTAGAGCTGTGACCCTCTGGGGAGCCCAGACCTAAGGGCTCCATGAGCCAGGACTGTAACATTGTCTTTTGGCCTCTGCAGTTCTGGTGTCTCTGAGCTTCCAGGCATCACCAAGTTCCCCTCATCCACCCATAGGTGGTGGGAGCAGAAGTCACTTGTGGTACATCTGATCCAGATGCAGCCTTTCATGGAGCCAGCACCTGTGCCAGGTCCTGGGGCTGCCCACCCTGCTGTAGTAGCTGGCGTGTCTGGCTGTGTGCAGTGGCCAGACCCCACACTCACTCACTGACACATCACCAAGTGCTTGGCACCTGGCTCGCCCTTGGCAGGCAAGGGATCTGATCCAGTAGCATGAGCTAAGTCCAGCCTGCCAGGCTGAATTGGAGTAACAACCCAGCAGGCTCTAGCAAAACTTCAGAAAAATGTGCCACCAACCACAAGTTTTCCATTTGGAAAAGCAACACCCTAAGGATCCCGAGACAATAGTATATATAGAGTGTACACACACACACACACACACACACACACACACTTATATGCTTTGAGTATGATCTCTGATGAATAACATAATCGTGCCTGTTGTTAATTTTACCTGAGAAATTAATTAATTCTCACTAACCCACTCCATGCCCTGAATATTATCAAATATTCTCTTGGCATTTTACTGAGACAAAGCTTATTCATTTATTTTCTTTTCCAGACTAATACCACTTTTAGGGTAGATGCTTACTTAGGGTATTCTAAAATTCTGTCTTCAAGCTTAAAAGGACTTTTGGAAAGTTTACTATTTGCTATTTGGCCTAGAACCTTAGATAAACAGTTACTATGTTGATTGGAGATGATAAAAGAAATTAGAATTCTAGATGCTAGTCATTAGCTTTAAAAACTTTTCGTGTTTTTGCTTAATGGTTGACAAAGATTCCTTGCTTGGCCAATCTTACGTCAGCCTCCTGAACTTTCTCTTTGGTGCTCAGTTCATTTCCTTATAAAATCTGCTTTAGCAAAAACCTTGATAAGTCAGTTTAGAAAGAATCCCCCACCCTTGATTTCTCACTCTCAGTATCTTATTGGGTTCCTGACCCTTCGCCATTTCCAAGATGATGTTTGATCACCCTAGCCTATCTTTACCAAGAATCTTGTTAGGTCAGTTTAGACAGAATCCTACTTACTCCTAATATTACCTCTTAGTAATTTTCCATCTACTGCTCCAAGGCTGTAAATTCCCACTTGCCCAGCTGTATTTGGAGTTGAGCCCAGTCTCTCTCTCTGACGACAAAATCCCATTCCCATTGTCTGTATATCTATTGCAATGGTCCTGGATAAAGTCTACCTTATCATGCTTTAACAAGTGTCAATGACTATTATTATTTTTTAACACGACAGACTTTGCAATCTAGGAGGACTGGGAACATGTCGGTCATCTTTATCAATGTGATCCTATGTGTTAAATGCTACACATCCACTGGGCCTGTAGCATATAACATGCTTAATGAGTATTTGTTGAGTAATGAATAAATACGGAAATGGATAGTAATAGAAGTGAAGAGAGAGCATTAGTAATAGTATTCCTCAGGAATCATTTTGTCTCTTATAATGCTATTAATTCATTTAAATGTATTCTGCCTTTATGACATGTAGCTGTGAATAAACAGAACTTCTCATTTCAAATTTTACCTCACATAACAAGAAATCAGGATTACATGCTGACAAGAATAGTTTATTATTTCTTAAGCTACCCCGTGGTTATGGTCCACAGAGCAACAGTGAACAGAACACTGATTAATGGAATTGCTAATGGTTCCTTCCTACTGAGGCCATTAATCATAACAAAGGTAAGTATATCGTCTCCCATTGCTCTAGTAAGCAATTGCTGCTGGGTCTTATTTACTTCATTTCATTTGTAGACACATGGGACTTCTGGGGTTAGCTGTTATAACAAGAACCTGGAGTAGCTGTGAGAAGAGCCTGCTTCATCAGGTTTTCTTCTTTCACTTTAAATATCTTTCTGATTGTTCACTCTGAAAGGCAGGTGTTATGGAGTAGCCCAATGCCATGATTCAGGAGTTTTAAAAACTACTGAGGCCATTTCTAGAGATTCCAATTTAATTGAATTAGGGTACAACTGAGAATCCGAACTATTGAAAGTTCCCCCAAGTGATTCTGGTGGTACAGCTGAAGTTGAGAATCAATTTGTAACTGCCCGAGGGGTTCTTCCTTCCCACTGCATAAAGAAAGACCATAGCATTGCAGTAGAGAAAGAGTTTAATAGACACAAGGCTGGCCATACCGGGTGGGAGTTGGAGTTAGTACTCAAATTATCTCCTTTGAAGCTAGTAGGTTAGGGATTATTCGAAGGCATAGCAGGTGGAAGCTGTCCTTCTGTGGGCTGAATCACTTCTGAGTGGGGCTGCGGGAGTGTGGTTGGCAGGTCCAGGGAGAACTATGGATGTCAGACATTTCAGAAACCTGAAAAACTATCTCAAAAGGCCAATCTGCAAGAGTGGTGTTGTTTGAAGGAGTAATTGGTGAAGTTGCATCTCTTATAACCTCCCGGATAATAGCTGACAATCATTTATGTCTGTGCCTTATCAGGACATAGGCTTCTTCTTTCCAATTCCCAAAACTGATGGCCTCCCGTTAGCTTTATAAAGGCAGTTGAGTTTTGGGGGAGACCTGTTATCATTTAAACTATAGCCTAAATGTCTCTTGAAGTTAGCTTAGCCCAGGAATAATTAAGGGAAAGGCAAGATGGTAGGTAGATTACCTCAAATCTCTTTCATTATCATAATTTTCTCACCGATATAATTTTTGCAAAGGTGGTTTCAACTTGATGGTGAAGTACACAGGCTCTGGAAAAATCTACTTTCAGCTGCCCACTTTCCTTTTCTGTTAAATGGGGAAAATAATGATAGCAACTAATTTATAGGCTATGGGAGGATTTAGTGAGTTAATACATGTAAAACACTTACATTTTTGGTGGTGGGTATTTGAGTTACTGGTGACGGATCTGTACGGGTCTACAGCAAGCTCAATTCTTGCCTCCTCAGAAGAAAGAATTCACCTGAGGGGCCTAAGGCAGAGGGAGAGATCCAGGCAAGGTTTAGAGTAAAAGTTTATTAAAAAGCTTTAGAGCAGGAATGAACAGAAAGGAAAGTATACTTGGAAGAGAGCCAACCAGGCATCTTAAAGAACAAACACAGGGTTTTACCTTTTGACTTGGGGTTTTATCTGTTGGCATACACCTGGAATCTTGCATCTCTTTTTCCTTGATTTTTCCCTTTCAGTAGGCTGCCTACATGAGCAAGTGGCCTGCTAGCACTTGGGAGGTGAGCATGCGCAGTGAGTTTATTGGTGTTGAAGGCATGCTCACCTGAGGCATTCTTCCCTTTTCTGGTGGGGTGTTCCTGGAAAGTCATATACCAGTTAAACTCTGACATTTTCTTTTTCAATGCGCATACTTGAGCCCGCTTGCCCGATTCCTGAAATCTTGTTGGGAAGCTGCTGATTGCCAGTTTCAGGTAGGTGTTTCTATCTATTGGGAAACTGCTTCTTTGGTGCTGGCTGTGACTTATTATTATTTAGAGAGACAGATAGCAACCACCAGACCATCACTTGATGGTTGCTTGACATTCCTGGTGGGGTGGGCCTCTCCTGCCCTGCTCACATCTGCCTATTCACTATAACACTTAGATCTTTTTCTAGCACATAAATGTAGACAACTGTTGTTGTTTGGTAGATACATCAATTGTAATAGTAGCCAACCTGCATTGCATATATGCTATGAGCTTAGCATCATTTTCAGTGCTTTTTATTGTTTTATTTAACCTTTATTACAATCTTCTGAGGACAATACTGTTATTATTTCCATTTTACAAACAAGGAAACTAAAGTACTGAACTTCATGGAAATTTTTCCTAAGGCATAAGACTTCCAAGTATTTCACAAAGATGCAATCTCAGGTGGTCTAAATTCAGAGTACATAATGAAAGCCATAAATTGAAACGGAAATAAAATGTGCTCTGATAAGTACTCGAAAGTTAAATATTTCGAATATAATAAACTAAAAAATTAATATCAAGATTTTCTCTAAATGTGCCAAATAATGACCATATCTGTATATAAGTACCTCATTTTCCTTACATTTCTTGCCATGAAACAATAATTTTCAAAATACTTATTGGCTTTTGACAGACATTTTACTTCCAGACAATTGACTATATGTATTTACCATATTTCCATTTTCTCTTCCTTCTGTTACATTACTAGGGATATTTGCATGAAAATAAGATTTCATTTAAGCTGAAGGTTTATTTTTTACCTTCCTCCTCTGAAGACATAATGATTTCTACAGCTGTGAGGATCCAAATAGAGGATTAGTTTTTTCTAGTTGGTAACAATACCAGAAATATTTATGATAACGTTTCTCTGCAAATCTTCATCCTCATATTTAAAGAAGGATAGTTATGTGGAGGAGGAGATGTTTATCACATTCTCTAGCTAAAGTGCTATTGTAACTGCCTTAGGCATATTTTCCAGGAGCTGAAGCATTTATTTAAATTTACCTAGGTTTCAGTAATAGCCCTGTCATTCCCTGTGTTTCATATTCAGGTTAGGGTAAACACTTATTAAAACTATTCTACTACCTTTGGCTTGTTGGTTATGTTTTGGTCTCTGGCCAAAACTCTCTCTTTCTACAGCTGTAATGATTTATAGACAGTTTCACTCCTCTTTTCCTTTCTGTGATCAAATTTCCAAAATCTCTATCTCAACAAATTTAAAGGAGACTTAAAGCATTCTAATGCTCTTCATGTTGAAGCTGGTCCTTGAATGGTGAACATTTATTTGACTTGTATACTTAGCACTTTCATATTTTTTTGGGGGGGTGGTGGGGATCTGTGCCTCACTCTGTCATCCAAGCTTGAGGACAGTGGCACAATCAGCTCACTGTAACCTCAAATTCCTGGATTCAAGTGATCCTCCTGCCTCAGTCTCCTGCGTAGCTGAAACTATAAGCACATGCCACCATGCCCAGCTAATTTTTGTATATCTCATACAGATGGGCTCTTGCTTCACTGTGTGGACTGGTCTCAAACTCCTGCTCTTAAATGATCCTCTTACCTAAACCTCACAAGGTGCTGGGATTCTAGGCCACCATGCCTGGCATTTTCATATTCTATACAGAAACTTGTTTTGGTTTCAATTTGACTTTTATGTATGAACTCATGCAAAATAGATCAGTGGTTCAGTTTCAGCTGTGTTGGTTACATTAATGTTTATTGCATCTTGCTTTGTTTTATTAAAGTGAAGGGAAAATGGGAAAGAAAATCAGATGGCTAATATTAACAGCAGTATGACTGAAATGAAGAAGGAAAACATTGGGCATGTTGAATGTGGTGGATGTTAGAATCAACCTTATGTGAAATCTTCATGTGAAAAACACCGTAAACTTAAAGGAACCATTTGAAGTGTTGGAAATATATAAAAAGATCATGCAAAAGCCTGATGGGGGTTGCATACTGATCTTTAGGCCATGTGGCACAGAGCTCTTCCTACCTGAGCCTAACCTTACAGATCCTTTATTAAGCATTTACACATTTGATTTGTGTACATTTTCACAGGGGGAAAAAACAGTATCTAGGACACAGTATAGCTCTTAATCAAAATTTATTGACTTTAATTGACCTGTACTCAATAACCTGTCCATAAGGCAAAAGTCTTTGAAGTTATTGTACAGAAAACCCCAAAAGATATTTATTAAGCAACAACTGTGTCCAGAACCATGCTCTCCAGGATCAACATGTGAATGGGAACAGTAAGAGTGGCCATATAGTTTATTATTAAAAAATCTGGATCAGAGATTTCTTTACAAGCTGTTACACAACACCACTTTCTACCATTGCATATTGCCTTTCATTCATTTGTTCTGGTAAGGATGCTACTATGAGGACAAAATATTTCCCATAATGAAACAAATGCAATCATTTTCTCTCAAGACATTTCTATAGTATTTGAACTGATAAAAGACAGAAAACAGAAACAAAAAAAAACCCCAAATGCTAGAAGTATTTCTAGCAGCCTGTAAAATGACTTCACATGTCACTACAACTTTGTGTTTTTTTCCTATCAAAATTACATAGGGTCATCATAAGACAAGCTGTACCCGAAGTTATAAAACTAAAAATTGTCTAAAATCTTACCAGTTTTAATATTTGTTTTATATCCTTCCAGATATGTCACATTATATGCATGCACATAGAAATATAATATTTTTATAATTAAAATGTTAAGTTAAAGTTTACTTGAATTTGGCAGAAAAAAAAGAAATAGCATTGAGATTGAAGCTAAGCTAATTTTTCTTTCCAAAAAGATTAATTCTACTACGTGGTTGTAATCTTTGTGGTTTTTCACTACAACTTTCAGCTTGCGGTAGCAACAATGAATTCTTTACTTTGGGGGAAGGAAAATTAGCATTCTCATACTTTCTCCCACTTTTCCACCACAACCTTCCCATATTTATTAGTTATGTTTTAAACTGTTAGAGTTTATAAAATTTACCATCTGTCCTACAACTACAATTTCCCAGATGTTCAGTCATAGGAAAACATTTACTGAATTTAATGTTCACCACCAGTCATTTTATTATAATTTTTATTCCTTACATTTTATTTTTATTGATCCCTTGGTTAGCTGGATTGCATCAGTTTTTTTTTTTTTCCTATAAAAACAGTTCATGGGTGCTATAGTTCTAGAGTTCTATTAGATTTGAGATGTGTGTCTGGTATCTTTACAGTTGAATGATAAGTTGTATGGGTAGAATAGTTTTGGGTGAGACTTTTTTCTCCTCCCAGAAGCTTGTGTTCATAACTCCTTTTTTACATCACTGAATGTGGTTGTAGAGAAGCCTGAAGCCAGTCTGTTTTCTCTTCTTGCTGGTGATTTGCTTTCCTTGCCAATACTCTTGAAGAATCATGTCCTTCATTTATGAAGTTTGAGAATCTACCGGTATATATTTTATGATTGTTAATCACCAATTTTTTCCAATTATATTGCATGTTCTTTATTTTTAGAAATAGGATCTCACTCTATTGCCCTGGCTGGAGTGCAGTGGTGTGATCACAACATTCATGCAGCCTTGACCTCCTAGGCTGAGGCAGTCTTCCCTCAGCCTCTCAAGCAGCTGAAACTACCAGCATTCAATGCCACACCTAAATAATTAAAAACATTTTTTTTTTTTTTTTTTTTTTTGTAGAGATTGGGTCTTGCTTTGTTGACCAGGCTGGTTTCAAACCCTTGGTCTAAAGTGATTCTCCAGCCTTGGCCTCTTAAAATGCTGGGGTTATGGGCGTGATTACAGGCCACTACACGCGGCCTGCATGTTCTTTCATGTAACACACTAAATTCCTCATTTAAGGAAAGATTTTCTACATACATACATACTCACACAAACACACAATGTGCACAGAGGCCTTTGTCTTCCATGTGTATAATGTCTTTTTTAATTGCTTTAAACTTTGGCTCGTTTCTCTGCAAACACTATGTTCATATAAAGCCTTTTATCTTTAACAGTAATTGCATTTTCAGACGTGCCAGTTTGAGCTTTTCTAATTTACTTATTACTTCTGTAATTGAGTTACTTTGAATATTTTCTTACTTTTACAAACTCAACTTTAATGAATTATGTTATTAAGTCAAGTCACCTTTGATGTCTTTTTGAACCTTAATTTTTTTTTGAAATCTCGTTTGTTTAAAGTTCTCCTAGAATCTTAGCTTTTGTAGCAACGTGCTTCCCTTCCTTGGGCTAGGTCCTCTCTCCCCTGCCCCTCCACCAATGAGTCCTTCATTTATATTTCCCTTTCTCCTCCTTTCCTTCCTCCCTTCCATTTCCTCTTTCTTCTTCTCACCTCTTCTACTTCTCCTTCTCGTTCTTCCCTTCATTCTTTTTTCCCTCTTTCCTTTCCTCACAAATTCCCACCAAACGTTATTCCCCATCTTACCATCCAGGTCTGGTATATTTGTTTGGTTGCCACGTCATATCTTTTCTTACCACCAACCTTTATTATGGACATTTCCAGATCTTCAATTTTTCCTGATATAATCTCAGATAACTTTTCTTATTGCACTTTACCTTCTTTTTTTTTATTAAGCATCAGTTTCTCTTTGGTGGTTTGAGCTACAGTTTGAGTTATTGGTATTACTTTTCAAACATTTTTCTCTGGTTTATAGGTAAGAAAATGGGAGGAGGAGACAACTCAAATAGGATAGATTCTGTTGCAAATCTTGTTCCAGGATTCTTTAGTCATCCAGAGATGTATTTCACTCCAGTGGTCATCAGCTGATGGCTCTAACCCAGAGTTGCCAGATTTAGCAAATAAAAACATACGGTGAACAGTAAAATTTTAACTTCATATAAACATCAAATATATATGCCTTGGTCCGTCTTTCCCAATATAGAATTTACTAGTGAAAATTTATAGAATTTCATTTAATCCTCTTTTAATTTCTACTTTTGGCAGGTAGGGGCTGTGGTGGGGAAATGCTTAAAAGGTCCACTGAACCTTCAGATAATTTTCCAACTCTCAAGTTGGATACAGATTTTCAAAATTTTCTTTGTTCAGCTATTGCTGGATAATTTAGTTTTGCTCCCCTCATTTGTCTTTGACTTTTTCTCTTGTAAGTGTTGGAAAGAGAGACTCTGTATTTGATTCACCCTTCCACTTTTATACACTGTGAAATTTTTGGTAAGTCTACCTAATATATTGGTTTATTCCTTCTCTAAACTCTGAAATATATCATTTGCTCAATAAGAATTCCATTAACCAAACCGGATCTAATTAAACTCCAGAGATTCTGTGCAGAAAAAGAAAAAATCAATAGAGTGAACCAGCAACCAACAGAATGGGAAAAATTTTTGCAACCTACCCATCTGAGGAAGAGTTAATATCCAGAATCTACAAAGAACTAAAACAGATTTACAAGAAAAACAAACAAACAAGCAAACCCACTCAAAAGTGAGCACAAGATATGAACAGACATTTTTCAAAAGAAGACATATATGAGGCCAACAAACATATGAAAAAATACTCATCATCACTGGTCATTAGAGAAATGCAAATCAAAACCACACTGAGATGCCACCTCACGCCAGTTGGAATGGCGATCATTAAAATATCTGGAGACAACATTCTGGAGAGAATGTGGAGAAATAGGAACACTCTTACACTGTTGGTGGGTGTGTAAATTAGTTCAATCTTTCTGGAAGACAGTGTGGCAATTCCTCAAGGAACTAGAAATAGAAATTCCATTTGACCCAGCAATCCCATTACTGAGTATATACCCAAAGGATTATAAATCATTCTATTATAAAGACACAGGCACACATATGTTCATTGTGGCACTGTTTACAATAGCAAAGACCTGGAACCAACCCAAATCCCCATCAGTGATAGACTGGACAAGGAAAATGTGGCACATGTACACTATGGAATACTATGCAGCCATAAAAAACGATGAGTTCATGTCCTTTGCAGGGACACGGATGAATCACGACTTGCCAGCTTCCATAATCATATGAGCCAATTCCTTTAAATCTTCCTCTCTCTGTATCTTTCTAACTCTATATATCATCTATCGGTCTATCTGTCTATCTCTCTATCTATCTATCTATCTATCTGTCTCTATTTATATGCA